>CATKHJ010509112.1:0-10365 GCA_949750685.1 Vernicia montana
AAAGAAATTGAAAACCGCAAAAATAGAGAATCAAGTCCCATAACAGAATGGAAAAGAGACCATTAATGGTTGGCTGCAGCTGGTCATTGCTGACCTGCCTTTTTCCTTTTTTTTACTTATACACCTATTATTCCTTTTAAGAGTTTGTATCGAAATCAAAATCCCTCAATTTCATCTCCTTTTTCCCGTACATACCATTACCCATTCAACCTTCCTTTTCTTTTTTCCTTTCTCTTCCAAAATTTTATTGCAGAAGAAGAAGGGAGTTTTCTTCCTATTTTCTTGTTTTATTTTTGTTATCCAATCATGTCTGTTTCAAGATGGATCAGGCCTGAGGTAATTTTTCCTTCCCTTGTTTGTTTCTCGAGAAATTTGTTTTCTTTATGTTATTTCTGTCTTTTTTCTTCATATTTGAGTTTGGAAAAAAGAATAATTGTATCAAAGATTTAATGGGTTGTATCCCTTTTTTTTTTATAATTCCATTTAATTACACTAATCTTGGGATTGATTTTGAGTTGTTTGATGTATGTTGTCTAAGTAGATTGAATTCTATTTTGACTTAATTCCAAATCACAATCAAAATTTAATTTGAAAGTATTTTTTACAATATTGAATTCCATACAATTGAATTTATGAGTGAAATTGAATATTTTCTTTTATATCGAACATGAAAACATGAATTTTATATGAATTTGTGGGTTTTCTTTGTTTGTGCAATAGGTGTTTCCACTCTTTGCAGCTGTTGGTGTAGCTGTTGGCATTTGTGGGATGCAACTTGTAAGGAATATTTGCATCAACCCTGAAGTCAGGTAATTTTCTTTTTTTCTTATTTTTCCATCAATTGCTGTATAAATTTTCATGCCTAAATTTGGAGTCTTGATTGAAATAGTATTGAAAACTGACTTGAGTTTATATTGAATTTGGTATTTTAGGGTGGCCAAAGAGAACAGGACTGCAGGAATTCTTGAAAATTTTGCAGAGGGTGAGAAATATGCAGAACATGGTTTAAGGAAGTTCGTTCGTAATAAGTCTCCACAGATCATGCCCTCTGTCAATGGCTTCTTCTCTGATCCTGATCTTCCAAGTTCTAAATAGGAGAAATTTCTCATTTTTAACCATTGAAATCAGGCTTTCAAATTTGATGTTTTTGATTCAGTGAAAATAGGTTGATTAAAACCAATTGCACATTTTTTGCAATTTTTTGAAGTTTTTGATATGCATTCTTGAATAATAAACTTCATCTTCTATTATTTATATTATTATTTATTTTCTTTCTTATGTTCTTTGATATTAATTAGATATCAATGCTGTGTCATTGTCATGTCTGATTTTTATTCCTAATGTAACTTGTATATGGAAATTTGTTTGCTAGTGTGTTTACTACTTACATCCGATGGTTCTGTTGGAATCCTCACAGAGTTTTTCATGCTAAAGTTTTTTATGCTGGTGGGAGACCTAAACCCATCCGGGTAGGGCTCTTCTTAACCGGAGGGGTGGGGTGAAATTGCCATCTCTAGTAAACTAAGGATTGATAAGTGGATTCACAATCAACATGAATTTTAATTTTTTGTTTTTAAATTAGATATTAACAATCAAAGCAATCGCAAGGAAAAAGAAATTGAGGGGGAAAAAGATTCATTCCTTCATTAGGAATATCAGTGTGGGATGATAAACCTCCATAAGTATATTTTACATCTTCTAGCTTGCAAGTCTACCGCACAATTTCATTCCAAATGCACAACAATACATCTCCCATTGTAGCCTGGTTGATTGCCTGAATTAGTTGTTTATAGATCTTCTTGTGAAAAAATAAGATTGATGAGTCTAATCCCTATTCTTCCATATTCAAGTTCACAAACAAGTTCAAATATCACCAATAGCAATCCCCATTAATACTATAAAATAAAATTTTATTAGCAAATTCTAGCAAAGACAAGTCAATATTCCCAACCCAAGCCATTATCATAATGCAAAATTGGCTTATGAATGACAAAAAAGATAGCTGGGAATTAATACTATAACCTTCTGCTCCAAATTTCTAGAGCTCTAATATGACCTTACAAGTCATGAATTAAGATTCCATCATATGACATAAAAGCCAGCTGGTCTATAATTTCTTCATTGTATTATAAATATAATAATTCATATGCTGTTTCTTGAGATTGTTTTCTCAATCTCTTCCTATAAGAGCTATGCTCGTGGTTAGCAATTTTACATTTATAAGCTGAGCTTAGAAGCTCATCAATTCATCTAGTTAATAATTTGCCTTTCTCACTAATGGTACTGTACATGGTATGTATTTGTTGTTTTCACTTCTGCTGATTAGTTTTGTCTCTATGTCAGTGCTACTGCCATTTCAATCAAATTATATTCCTGAAGCTGGGGCTTAACTTCTCTTATTATCAAGAATTATGTCAGTTTCTCTTTGATGATCTCCTCAAGAATTCTGCTACCAACTTTGAAAATGAAGAAGAATTGTCCTTGAGGAGCCGCGCTGGGGAGTCATACTCTACCACTTTGCCTGCATTAATCGAAATGATTGCAAAAGTAAATTAAGATTATTCAGAAAAAGCATTATGAAATTTGACCATAAGTTAAGATTTATTTATGTTTTTCTTCGCATGATATGATCTCTGTCTCAATTTATATGTATAGATTGTAATTAACACTCTGTCAATATCCAATATATTGTTTCTGCAGGCCAAATCAAGAAAGTAAATGCACTTATAGTTTATGATGCAGATATTAGACCAGTAGGCCAGCTCATTAAACTCCTAGTGTAGTGAGTATAATCTATTTTTATGAAGCAGAAAAGTTGATTTCTTCATGATAATTTCACCTCACCTTCATCAAGAACCAAAACCAAGTCATTGTCAATGACAGTGGGTATTCGATGTGCCACGGTGATGACTGTGCATCCACTTGTTTCTTCTCTTATAGTCCCTTGAATGATATTGTCTGTTGCTGTATCAATAGAAGCTGTGGCCTCATCTAACACCAAAATTCTCCTCTTCTTTAGAAGCACTCTAGCCAGACAAACAAGCTGCCTCTGCCCAACACTCCAGTTTTCTCCATCTTCAGCAACTGCTTCATCCTCAAGAATTCAGAATTAAGTATTAAATAGCCAAGGAATTAAAATGCATAACATTCTGAAGACATAAAAAACCTGACTTCAGAATTTTTAAGTAACAATTATGTACCTGGTGCTTCAAGAAGCCTTGGGTCCTGCCTTACTATATCAGCAAGGCGACACTTGTTGAGAACCTGAGAAACATATTGATTCAGTAAATATAATTTCAGATCATGCCTTAAAAGGAACAGAATTTTATTCTTACCTCCCAAATTTCTTGATCCGAGTGTTGTTGAAAAGGATCTAGATTAGTCCTCACAGTTCCTTGAAATAACGTGGGGTCCTGTGGTATTATTCCTAGCCTAGACCTCAAATCTTGCAAACCTATGGTGGAGATATCCAGTCCATCAATAAGAATCTGGCCTTCTGAGGGCTCAATCACCCTGAAAAGAGCTTGAATCAAAGTAGACTTTCCACTTCCTGTTCTGCCCACAACACCGATTTTCTTCCCCCCTGGGAAAGTGCAGGTTATCGATTTGAGAACCATTGGGAACGTTGGACTATATTGGACACAAAGGTTTACTAGATCAATTTTTCCATCTTCTGGCCATTCAGGATTTGGCCTACAATCTTCAATCTCCAAGGGAGCTTCACTAGGTATATTAGTAAATTGAAGAATTCTTTCAACTGATATCATTTTGTTCTCAACATTGCATAGGTTCCATATAACCCAAGCCTGAAGAACATTCAGGTTCAGACCATACGTAGCTGCCAGCCCTGCCAAGCCTGATGTCCAGTTTAGCAGTCATTAGTTTAACATTGACATTCGAATAAATAAACATGTTCGATATATATGAAACAAATAATATCTTAAATAAATTCCATAGAAGTTTGATGGATATTGGTGTATTATTACACTATAGACTATGAGTTTAATTATTATTTTTTCTCCTAAACTCGCTCAACAGATTTCAACTAGAAGAATTTAATTGCTATATTTTCAATGCTGCTTTCAATTCTTCCATCATTTTGACATTGTCTATGTCTATGATATTCACATTTGAAAGCTAATTGCCATGCATATTTCCTCTGAGCTGTTGGATTAATAAATAAAAGGGGCAGGAGAAGCTTACTGGGATCAATAGCTGATCTAGGAAGGGTCACCAAGATTATCAGAACAAGGAAAAAGACAAGGTTGAAAAGAAAGTTGATGCGAACACATAGCCATTCCATTGTGCCTGTGTTATGGAAGACTATGCGAGAATAATCATCAATCAGGCTCAAGTTTCTTATCAAGAATCGATCTTCCTGATTGAAACAATGAATAGTTGCTGCCCCTGCAATAGATTCTGAAAAGTGATGCAAAATAGGAGCCTTTCTGATTCCAACCATCCTGGCTAATTCTCTAGCAGTGGTAATGTAATAGGCCTGCAAAATATTTGGATTAAGAACCAATACTCTAAAATATGACTTGGAAATGGAACGGACAAAAAATGTCCCATTTATTTTTAAGATTTTGTTCTTGCCTGATACCAGATGGAGATTCCAAGGATGACAACAAAGAGAATGAAGACCTGCCAAGCGACCTGAGACATTAGGATAATTATGCTTAATAGCTGAATTAGTGCAAATGCCAATCCAGCTAATCTGTAGGGAATGTCTGTGTCCACTGTGCTTTGATCTGTAGATGACTGTAAAGAAAGAAAAGAAAAGACCATTATTTCTTGGAGACATTTTCATTCATAAGAGAAAAATGAAAATTATGAACATGGAAATAGATAAAAATACTCACCCTGTTGAGAATTCTACTTGAAGGCGTTGAATCAAAGAACGAAATAGGTGCTCGAAAAACTGATTTGATCATTCCAAGGAAGAGTCTCTGAGCAGTCTCAACAGCAATAGTTGCCAGAAAAACTGCTCTCCCTAATATAAAGATGGAGCTCCCACCAGACAACAACATGAATATCCCAAGCAACTTCTCTCTTGTGACCTTGTGTCTGTCCTCTGATGCCGAAGCAATCCAATAATTGCTACCCATCTGCAGTCCCTGGAAGAGGACTTGACATAGAAGGATGACTGGAACAAGGGCTCCTTTATAAGCTGAAGTAACAAAAGTTGAGTAAACACTCCATTTCACTCTACCAGTTTCAGTTTCTTCTTCATGAGTTTTCTCTGAAACTCTACTATCACTAATGGGCTCTTCAATTTTTTCTTCTGTGACTTCATTTTGATTTAACTGACAGGGTCTACTGGTTAAGGCTTTATCTTCTGGGGGTGGGTTCACTTGGTTCAGTGACTTTTTATGGGCAGCCAGTTGTCTAACAAGTTCACAAGTGGGATCTGCAATTAGATCTTCATATTTTCCTGACTGGACAATCACACCATCTTTCATCACCTATAAGGATGCATTTGTGATAAAAATTAGAGGGCTCTAGAGGATAATTCTCATGATTAATTAAAATATGAAAAAAAACTTCAAATTACTTACTAGAACAAGGTCTGCAGCATCTAAAAATTCCAGTTGATGGGTAGCATATATGACAGTCTTCTGAGACAAGAGTTGCTTGAGACATTTCTGCAGAAAAAAAAATCCAACTTTCAAGGAAATTATAGTATTAAAATGAGAATGCAGAAGCAAAGTTGATGAGAGTAATAATAAAAAAGATCTTAAATAATAAGAGGAAAGTGCTTACCTTGAACAGATGTGTTCCAGTATGTGCATCAACAGCACTGAAAGGGTCATCCAGAATATAAACATCTGAATTACTATACACAGCCCTTGCAAGTTGAATTCTCTGCTTTTGCCCTCCACTCAAGTTCATCCCTCTCTCTCCCACCACAGTCAAATCTCCACGGACCCATATCCTAATATCCTGGTTCAAAGCACATCCTTCCAAAACATTCTCATAAGGGACCTTATCCATATCCTTGCCAAACAACACATTTTCTTTCACAGTTCCTGTTTGAATCCAAGCGCTTTGGGGAACATAAGCTTTTGTTCCATAAACCCTGATTCCTGCTCCAGAAATTCTGGGAATCTCACCAAGTATACTACACAAAAGGCTTGATTTGCCTGACCCTACTGATCCACAAACTGCAACTTTGTAACCCTTTAATATTTTCATTTTTTCTGTAATTTTAATAGTGGGTTCCCATGAGTTGTGATCACTTGTTTCCCAAGCATACTCTCCAATCTCAAGTTCAATTGCAACATCAGATTCATGTGAAATATGATAAGGTATTTGCTTTCTTTGACCCTCTTCTCTTATGAACTCTTGAACGCGAACAACTGAGACCTTAGTTTGAGCAATCATTGACATAAGCTCCGGCAGGTTGTAGATGGGTTCTTGCAGAATTCTGAAAGTGGCTAAAGCTGAGAGGACTGTACCTGTGGTTAATGGTGTTCTTAATAAAATGCAGACTCCAAAGGTAATGACAGAAACTAGAGTTGGTGAAGCCCAAAAGAGAAAGGCTATTGCTGAGCTTGTATAGAGATACCCTTTCAGATGTTTTCTCTCAGTCTCTCTAAGTTGAAGAAGTTTCTCTAAAAATTTAGATTCCCATGAGTACAGTTTCAAGACTCTCATGCTCTTGAGAGTCTCTGAAGTTGCTTTAATTCTTGAATCCTTCGCTTCCATGATCCTGGAATGCAGCTTTTGTTGCATATTTGCCAATGGTGTGTTGCTTACCATTACCAAAATTGTGGAAGAAAGAGCAGCAAATGAGGGGGCAGCACCCAGATTCTTATACAAAATTACAAGGGCTAAAAAGACCTGAAGTGGCAGCAACCATACTCCATGAATGTTCCAGCAGAAATCCCCAATTTTCTCCACATCCACATTTATCATATTTATGATTTTACCATTGCTTGGACCAGCAAATTTTATTGATAGAGATTTCTTGTAGATAAGTACCATAAGAGCTGCCCTTACTCTTATGCCAATTCGCTGAGCACCAAAATACCATTGTCTTTGAGTTAGTGATTCAATTATTTTTGAGAAAAAGAAGATACATGCAAGAATCAACCCATAAAGGTAGCTTGAACCCTCATGTTTCTCTGATAAGAAATTTACAAAGCTTGTGATCAAAAGGGGACCCATATAGGAGGCAATTGTATTAACTCCTGTAAAACAATGAAGAGAAGCTGTAAAAAAAAAAAAAGGGAAAGAGGAGGGGATGGGGGGGAGAGGAACAGGACAAAAGAGAAGAACTGCTAAAAATCCAAAGAAAGTACCTGCAAAAACCCCATTTATTATCAGGGATTTCCATATAGCAAAAGCTATGGCCTTAGGCAAGTTAGAAGTTTCAGTTTTACTTTTCCAAAATGATTCTTCAAGCAATGAAGAAGCAAACTTTGCTGTTTCTGATTGAGGAAGAGAAGGTATGTGAGACAATTCTAGTTTTTGTTTTCTTCCCCTACTAAATAGTGGATTTAGCCACTGAAAGGTGATACGGCTCCAAATTCCAGCATTAGTAAAAATGGCTGAATCTTTAAACTCAATCTTATGTTCAGAAATAGTAGAACTGAATATTAGAGCATTGAAACAGAGCACTATGGACAATGGTAAGGAAATTAAATCAACAATTTTAGCTTCAGGCAAGGAAATTGGCAATTCTATGGAACTGAAATTGTTAATCAAGTAAATAGAGAGAGAAAGTGAATAGAAAATGCAGGAAAAAACCCACCAAACAATGAGGACTATGGGCCACCTTTTGCCTTCTCTAGGAATTGTGTTTTTAGAATAGAATGCAACTATTGCAACTAAAATCCAGGTCACAGATGAGAAGATGGATTTAAAGTTAAAAATTCTATGATCCCAATACTCTTTAAACCCAAAACCAAGATTGAAGATAGCAATTGAGACACTACAAAGAACAGAGATTTTGGAAAACAAGTTAGATTCTTCCCTGCCTAATTCACTACCACCACCTCTCCTTCTTTTCCAGATTTGTATAAAAAACCATCCCAATAACAATATTGAAAAAGCTACATTGGCAATATCTAAAAAGACATCTAAATTAACTTGTAATAAAAAATCCCATTTTTTCTTACTTCTCACAAAATCAAAAAAATTGAACCTAGAACCTGAAACTATACTCAAGAAACCATCAGAAACAGCATTATCGGCCATGTGTGTGTAAAAACCTGCAAAAAACAAACCTCCTTTAATGTCTTAACAATGAAAATAATGAAAACCCATTTGAGAAAACATTGTGACAAACATAGATGAGCAAATAAGAAGCCAATTTGAGTCTGTGACACAGTGTGATGATTATTATTATTTTTTTTTTGCCAAAAGTGTGATGATTATTTGAGAGAAACAAAACCAAACCTGCAAACAGTGTGAAGGGGAACACGTGGGGAATTAAGGGTTGGTGAGAAGTTTAGGATTTGTATAAATCTATACTAATATATACTAAATCAATATCATATTCTGTAACTAAATAATTTTTTTTAAAAAAAAAATCTCATTTTGTGAATAATCACTATTTAATCATTTAAAATATCACAATATAAAAGAAAATAAATCTCATTTTGTTGATAATAATAATATACTATATATTAAATCAGTAGACGCGTGTCTGAAATAAGAAATTTTAACAAAATTTTCAATTAAAATATATATCAATTATCTAAATCAATTAAAATATCATAATAAAAAATTTTCAAAATAAACATTAAACTTCAAATCGTTAAAAAAAATGATGTGTTTAGGACCGCAGCATCGCACGAGTGAATAATTTAAATGTCTTATTATTGAAAATAATTTAATTTTTTAAAATTTTGTCCAAATAAATGATTTTATATTGATGTAAATGATACACTTAAAAAAAAATAAATAAATTTTTACAGCATAGCGCCCGTGATGATATAGTAAATGGTAACATTGTTAAAAAAACCGATCACATCACTATCATGATATCTTTAAAATCTTTGTTGCCTCATAGCTATGTGCATACAATTCAATCCTAGACGCTAAAAGAATAGTATAATGGCATTTAATTAATACATAGATGAGTACAAAATAGGATCAGAATCTAAATATTATTCTTTAATATTATTGGAATCTAAGTAGTCAATTTACCTTATTTTAAGGATACTATGTTTCTACTATGTCGTCATTTTAATGACATACTTCCTTTTTTGTTTTATTACTACCTATTATGAAGAAAATTAATTGCAAAAATATGATTTTTTTTTTGATTTATTAATAAATTTGATTTTTTTTCTAAATTTATGTAAAAATTATATTTCGCTAATAATTATAATGACCTTATAGGTAATAGAGTTATGAGACGAGACGTAAATCTCATATTTAAAATAAATTTTTGATTTTTTTTTTATCTCAAAAAAATATTGATTTGATTTTCATGTATTAAAAATAAAATTGTTGTGATTTTTTTTAAGTGTCATATCTGTATTCTTAATGGATTAGAAGTTTCTCATTTTTATATAATCTCAATAGATGTAAATCTCATATTAAAAATAAAATTAGTGTAATTTTCATATGTTTTGTATCAGTATTTTCAATCTCAACTATTAGTTTGACAATATGAGCTTGTATTAAAAATAAAATTGATGCGATTTTCTTAATTTTCATATCATTTTGATATCGTATAAACATTATATATATATATATATTAAAATTTAAATTTAAATTTTTTTTAATAAAAAATACATCCCACTAATTTGTATCTTGAGAATCGTTAAATTATATAAATGAGATTCACCTTTAACTAGTTCGTAAATTTGCGCTTCGCATGATTTCTTATTATAAAATTATTTTTAATTAGTTTTCATGCATCATAAAATGGTAAGAATATAAATATTATTCTAAACACAAAGATATACAAATGTAAAATTATTGTATATTTATATAAATAATAATAATTATTATTATAATAGATTTTTACGCCAGTCTTCCCGTTAATATTTTGATCTTTATATACTAATATAAAAACTTAAATTATCAATCATAATATATTCAATGAAAGAAAAATAAATTATGGGAGAATATAATGAAAGCAATTATATTATAATGTATTAAAAGTATTATAAAAAAAATTGTTACTTTTATTTTTTTTTCTTCATTTAATTTATTCAAATAAAGTTATAATATGAAAAAATAAAAAACTCTTAAAGTTTCATATTAAATACTCTATTAATTACCAAATATTTATTTTTAATTATTTTTTAAATACTTAAAGTTATATAAAAATTTGTAAAAAAACATAAATCAAATAGTGAGTATAGAAAAAGTTTCAAAACTTTCTCTATATATCTTCCAGCTTTA
>CATKHJ010509151.1:0-14871 GCA_949750685.1 Vernicia montana
ATGTCCAAGTACTGACCCAGACATCACTTTGGTTCCTTATACCATCCGTTCTCTTGAGTTCACTATCATCAGAATCACCTTACAAACAAGACAATTCTGATGAGGAAGCAGCTGTGAACCCTCAATTTTGCACCCTTAAGATGCTGCAACTTGACACCTGCTAATTTTTGTGCGCTACGCAGAGCCGGTACGGCGGTCCCGAAAGGTAAACGATTTATTTCTCTCCAACACAGACCGATATCACTTTCCCGACCCCGACCAGATTTTCAGTACCAGACAGCCTTTTCCAGAAAATGACTCAATTTCCTCTAAAATGACTGCCAAAATGTCCGATAATTAATTTCGGATCCAACGACACTGACCGGTAATTTTTCAGACCTCAGAATACCCCAGAAACTGACCCAGAACCTTCGAAAAATGACCCGAAAAGCCCCACAAGCCAAGCTGGAGCCCAGAGCCGCGCAGCTTTCGTGGGCCTCTACGCGGAGCCGCAGAACCTCCGCGCGGCTTCCGGGCAAAGGCCTCAGGGAGCCGCGCAGGCCCCGCGCGGCTCCACAGCCTGTCTTCGCGGCTCCGTCCCTTTTTGTGCATTTCCGAAAATGCCCCTCCATTTTTCTGCTTTTTTGTACCCTTTTGGTCTTTTTTTCACCCCCATTTTTCCTATAAAAACCTCCCTTCCCTTCACTTCAAAACACACCAAAAAATCATTTGTGAATCTTCCAATTGATTTCTCTCTCTCTCTTATTAATTTTGCTCTCTCTCTCTAATTAATTAATTAATTAATTAAAAATTAATTTTAATTAACTAATTAATCTTTTTTTAAAAAATTTCCACCAACTCCCAATTAATTAATTAATTAAAAACTAATTTTAATTAATTAATTAATTCTTTTTTAATTTTCTACCAACTCTCAATTAGTTAATTAATTAAAAATTAATTTTAATTAATTAATTAATCCTCTTTTTTTTAATTAAATTTTCACTCAAGTGGTTAATTAATCCTTTTAGTTAATCATTTTAATTAATTAATTTTTTTAATTAATTAAAATTTGAGTAATTAATTCTCTTTTTCAAAATCTTTTTCATCTTCCGAAACGGAACTCCGCTCCGGTAAAACCACTCTCCCACCACTCAAACCATCCAAAAAGAAGGTATAATCTCTTACCCTCACTCAAATTCCAAATCAAATCAAACCATTTAAATCTGACCGATTTTTAAACCCTCCTTCCACCTCATAGTGGAACGAACTACGCGGGTTTTGATTCCCATTCAATGGGGTACGTAGGCAAGCTTGGAATCTAAATCCAAGTTTCAAATCCAAATCCCAACCAATTCCCTCCCCCATTCATTTCCATGTAAATTCATACTTTCCATGTAAATTGTTAATTAATGCAATTAGTTAATTATTTTTGGAGTAAATGAGCGATTTTGTGATTTTCCTAATACCCATAAGGGTTAGAGGAAATACTCTCATTTACTTGTGGATGTTTAAATACCCGCATTTTAAATACTTGCTCTTTATTTTTTTCTGTCTCATAAATTATGTCATGCTCATGCATTATTGCCATCAATATCCGTCATCCATAAAATCATTTTTCAAAAGTCAAATCAAATTTAAATGCCAAATCGAGATTATTCAAAACCAAAAACTTAGTCCCCGAGTCCAAACTTGGTTCGAAGACTAGTGATTTTATCATTGGGTAAATTAATCAAAAGGTTAATAAATTGAAGTCAAATTAGGTTTTTCCTTAATTTTTCCATTTAAAATAAATTAGGGTGGCGACTCCCGAATCCTTTTCAAAATCAAATCAATTTTCTGAGGCGATAGCCGCTTCCAATTGTGAGCACCAAAACCCGTTCCTTAACCTCCCTTAAAAATCGCTCTCGCATTTTCTTAAGGCATAAAATTTTCCCACGAGCGAGGGGAGGGGCGCTCGGGTAAGGCCTCACACTATCATATCTAAAATGACTAGTACTAGACAATTAGGTGATAGGCCCTCACTATATATTAACCACTTATATTATTTATTTCTAATTAATGTAAGATTACTCTTAACAAGTTTTGGATGGAGGCTACAGTTGTTCCGTCGGTGGGATTTTGGCCAAATAATAATAATAATAATAATTGAATTAAAAAGAAAAAAAAATAGTCGCTGCAGTGACAGCAAGGAGAAGCCCCCAACAGTTGATTTTCAATCTCTTTGGTGTTTTCAAACACTATAGGAAGTGGGTTTCAGTTAGGTAAGGTATTATTCAACAAATTAGTCTTAATTTCAGATTTATTGTTTAAGGAAAATTTAATATATATATATATATATATATATATATATATATATATATATATATATACCGAATGTGAACAATCAGTATTATGCATTAATAGAAGTAGAATTTATAAAAAAAAATCTAGATTTTATGTGCTTTGAGTAAAATTTTATAAAAGGAATATGCAATGATTAGTGATCCAGCTAAGTTGTTGAAAAAAAAAAGGTCATATGTTAACTTTACATAGATAATTTATAGTAAGTTATTTAATTACAAATTAAATGTCTTGAAAGACTTGAGAATTTGAAAATGTTATTACTGAAGTAATTTTCTAGATTATGGGTAATAATTTCATTATCAAAGAAAGAGAATACATGTTAGGTTACCCTGAACATAGGCCATTCGGCAATTACAAATAAAAAAATATTTATTACTTTAATTTGAATTAAATATTTAAATGAGTTGAACTTTAGGAGATATGAATAAATTGATTCTCTTGTGTTAAAGTGGAATTGATTGATTGTTAATGAGATCTTGTTAAGTTAAACAATAAGTTGGTTGTTAAAGTTAGTACTTGGAAATTAGGTTGAAATTAGTCTACTTTAAATTCCTAGTATCAATGTGTGAAATGTCACTTGGAATATGACAATTGATTATAGAGCCTAAAGAAAATCAAGATAAAGAAGAAAATTGTGAGAATGAAGAACGTCCGTATTGCTTGTGCTAAGTATTAGGAGTTTAGGCGTTTAGGTGAGTAAATAATTTATTAGTATGATATGGGTATTTTCATTGCTTTTCATGTTCCTTGCAAACCTCAATCCATATGAGAACCCTAAATTTTATTGTGCCATTGAATTCCTTGATTTTGAAAACCCTAGCTATCTATGAAATTTTTGATTAATTGAATCCTAATTCATTGTTATAAGTTGTTACTAGGGTTTCTCATTCACATTATTCACTTCATATTCGATTTAAAATAATTCATATTACTTGAATTCATATGATATTGCAATAGCCTATATACCTAATGTCACTTGAATAATCCCAAATGATAATTGATATATGAGATATGTGGAATTTCCTTTAAAGCAAAAATCTCCGACTGATGTGGGTATACATCAGACTATGTGCACACTGGAAAACCCGCGGATTGGGTGTAAGCATCCAAACCTTAACTATGAGAGGTGGTCCTGGCCGTAAGACCTGATTAGTCTTACGCTGTATATGTGATATGTGTGAGTAAGCAAGGCATAAATCGCTACTCAATCTTATATGTGGGAAGCACTCCGCTTCTAAATTGCTTGATTTCTGCTAAAGATATATGAATATGATTCTTAAATGTCATATGAAGTCATTGATACCATTACCTATTATTGTTTTTCTTTGCCTACATATCATATTAGTAGATTATTTGCTTACTGAGTACAATCTCACCTCGTGGTTTTTAATATTTTTTTTTCAGGTGCTGTAGAGATATGAGCGAGGTATTCTCAAGTCTCTTCTCCACTTGGGAATTACTAAGCTACAATTGTTTATTTTTATTCTTTTGAGTTTAAAATGTTCGTGTAACCAAATGATTAGTTTAGAGCTCCATGGTCATTTTGAATTTAAGATGTTCAATTATATTGTTTATGGTTTGTAACCAATACTTATGAGGAGTAAATCGTATTAAGTATTAAACTTAAATAGTATATATATATGTGGATAATTGATGTATGTGATATAAATGATGAACAAAAATTGATATGTTGTGAATTGTGCTTGTTGGTTTATACAAGTGCTATTGAAGTTGAGTGAATTATAGAAGTGTTGGTGTTTATTGCAGGTTGTAGATCTTGGGGATAGTGATAAGTCTAGTCGGCACTCTACCGAATTTTCATTAAGATTAGTATCGTAGTGCGTTCTACGGATCTTCGGTGCCTTGTTGGTTACCCATACCCTAAGATGGTCGCAACTCTCAATTGGGTCGTGACAGCAACCTAACCCTCTTGCTGCTCCTATTGTTTCCCTGCTAGTGGCACCTCCCCAGCCACAAGTTGTACCTCCACAAGTTACACCTCAAGTGGAGAGGTTACATCCGAAAAGGTTTTGAAATTGAAGCCTCCAAAGTATAGGGGTGAAGTGGACCCTACTGATTCCATTGAGGATATGGAAGATATGGTTCAGATTTTAAAGGTTCCTGATATAAGGGTAATTGAATTTGTCGGGTCTCTCATGAAGGGGGATGTTAAAGAGCAGTTCAAGAGAAGCATTTATGGATTGCTTAGGGGTAATGGTGAGATCAGTTGGGAAAGATTTAAAGAATTGGTCATTAATGAGTTCTTGCCCGAAAGTGTAAAAGAAGTTAGAGCCATGGAGTTTGAGAAATTGGTACAAACTCTTTATATGTCTATTTCGGATTATGACAAGTGATTCTGAAGATTGAGTAAGTTTGCTTCAGCACTTGTACCGGATGAAACTGCTCGTATTCAGAGGTTTAGAAGGGGTTTGGTGCCACCATTGTTTAGAGTACTAGCTGCCTACAAGTTTGACACATATTCTGAAGTTGTGGATAAGGTAAAGGTGATTGAGAACCGGGAAATGGAAGTCAAAACAGCTAGGGAACAGAAGAAGAAAGCTAGAGCTGAGACTTCCTCAAGACAGAGTAAGGGAGATGGTAGGGTGAAGAGTATGGATGTAACCCTATAGTCATCGGGTAATCCAAAAATCCAACAGGGAAGATCTTAGTCTAGACAGAATCCGGCTAGATTAACCCATCATGAGAGCTGCAGCGCAGCTAATTCTTCTCCATCCAGGACTTATATTCTTTCATGCCCTATATGTGGGAAACCACATAAAGGACAGTGTTATGTGGAGATAGGTGCTTGCTTCGGTTATGGACAACTAGGGCATTATGTGAAGGATTGTCCACGGGGATCAACAGCTAAACCACATGCTTCTCAGTCTATAGTCCACATGGAGAGGGCAGGTAATAGTGGGGCACCAGCAGGTCGAGAATTTGGTGGTAGAGGTACTGATGCTGGTAAAGATATAAGACAATCTTCTAGTCAAGCTTCAAGACAGGCTCCTATAGGTAGGGGCAAAGGGAGAGTGTTTGCTTTAGCTCAGCATAAGGCACAAGCCTCCAACATAATGGTCATAAGTACTCTTCCTATCCAAGTTGTTGATGCAAGAGTATTGTTTGATTCTGGAGTAACCCACTTTTTTGTTTCATTATGTTTTGCTAAGAAACTTCCTATGCCATGTAAATTGCTTGAAAGTCCTTTGATTGTTTCTACCCCCTTAGAGGAAGAGATAGAAGTGCAGAATGTGTTTCCTTCTTGCATTGTAAGTGTAGCTGGTAAAAAGTTAGAGGTAGAGTTGATAGAGTTACCTGTGTTAGAATTTGATGTGATATTAGGCATGGATTGATTGGCTAAGAGATATGCCACTATTGATTATTTTAATAAGAAAATTGTGTTTAGACCACCTACGGGAGAGGAGTTTGAGTACCAAGGGGAAAGAACTGAGGCTCCTTATAAATTGATTTTTGCCATCAGAGTAAGAAGTCTCCTAAGGAAAGGATGCTAAGGGTATTTGGCACACGTTAAAGATCTTGATGTTGAAGTGAAGGGTATGGAGCAAATTCCTATTGTTAGTGAGTTTCTGGATGTGTTCCCTGAAGAGTTCCTGGGTTTTCCACTGGAGAGGGAGATTGAAATTAGTATTGAGGTGTCACTGGGGACCAATATGATTTTCATACTACTTTATTGCAAGGCACCAACCAAATTGAAGGAATTGAAGATTCAGTTGCAAGATATGCTAGACAAGGGATTTATTCGGCCTAATAGTTCGTCTTAGGGTGCACCAATGTTGTTTGTAAAGAAGAAGGATGGGTCCTTGCGATTATGCATCGATTACAGACAACTCAACAAAGTCACCATTCGGAATAAGTATCCACTCCCTCGGATTGATGACTTGTTTGATCAATTGCAAGGTGCAAGCCACTTCTTAAAGATAGATTTGAGATCGAGCTACCATCAGTTGAGAATTCGGAAGGATGATGTTGCCCAATGTGCACCAAGAAGGGGGGTTGAATTGGTGGGTAATTAAAAATTAAATTGACAAAGAGTAAGGGAAGAAGATAGAACACAAGGATTTATAGTGGTTCGGGTATAACAAACCCTACGTCCACTCCCCAATCACCAATTGGGTATTTTCACTATCTATGGAGTTTTACCAATTTCACTCCCAACTTAGTGTTTTGGCTCACAACAAGCCTCATAAGTGTTTTCAATAGGCTCACACTAAAAACCTCACAAGTGTTTTTAATAAGGATCACACTCAAACCTAACAAGAGTTTTACTAAGACTCACTCCCCAACCTAGCGAGTGTTTAATGGCTAACACCCAACCCTTTGAGTAATAAATGCTCTTACAACAAACACAAAATGTGTTGAACGAAAATTTAAAGCTTGAGAATTAAAATTGCAAGATTTTGGTTGCTTGAGAAGTAGTTGATGTATCTTAAAGTCCTTTGGAGGGAGTATTTATAGCTTCCCACCACCAAAGAGTTGTTACAAATACTGCACAACCAAATCTTTCTCCAACAAATAGAAAATATGCATTAATTGCTCTGTCAGACAGTAATCACGGTCGCTAAACCTTGATATTGATCGAGATAGAGCTTTCGCGATGCAACTGAAGAATCGCAGTCGCTACATTCACATGTCTCTAACGACTAGTGACACATGGCAGATTTTCATTTGCTGATCAAGTAACCGTTGGAACCTTTCTCTGTATTATGAATATTATGGTTGCTACTGATTGTTCGCGGTCGCAATATCTCTTTCGCGTTCAGTGTTGCGGTCATGACTGTGACTGCAAACTTCTCTGCACCTCAAACAATTTTCAAGCTTCTTTGGCTTGAATTAAGTCATGGTCACTACTGGCTTAGTTGCGGTCACGACATGCTTGTTGCGAGTGTTATCGAGGTGTTGTGGGCTTGACTTATGGGTCTAACAGAACACTTAGAGAATTTTCCAAGTTCTTAAATCCTAAGCATTCCTAAGACATTTTATTTGTCAAAATACACTTAGATGAAATATTATAATCATTCAATTTTATCTTTCAAGATCAAAATAGAGATTGACTAAATTGAGAACCCAATTTAGCTCAACAAAAGATGTGAGCAAGACGGCATTTCGAACCAGATATGGGCACTATGAATTTTTAGTATTGCCTTTTGGGTTAATGAATGCACAGGCTACTTTTATGGATTTGATGAACCGGGTCTTCAAGCCATTTTTGGACAAGTTTGTCATCGTATCTATTCATGATATCTTGGTGTATTCGAAGAGCCAAAAAGAGCATGAAAAGCATCTTTGCATTGTGTTGCAGACTTTGAGAAAGCATTAGTTGTATGCTAAGCTCTCCAAGTGTGAATTTTGGATTGACAGTGTGTGCTTTTTAGGGCATACAGTCAATAAGGAAGGATTACAAGTGGACCCAAAGAAGGTGGAAGCAATTCTTAATTGGCCTAGACCCACCAATGTGACAGAAGTTAGGAGTTTCTTGGACTTAGCGGGCTACTATTGGAGGTTTGTACAAGATTTTTCCAAGATAGCAGCTCCTTTGACCAAGCTTACTCAGAAGTAAGTGAAGTATCAGTGGTCTAATGTTTGTGAAGAGAGCTTCCAAAAGCTCAAGACTTGTCTCACTACTGCATTGATTTTGGCTCTACCGTCAGGTGAGGCAGAAAATGCAGTTTACTGTGATGCATCGAGATTGGGGCTTGGATGTGTCTTGATGCAACATGGCAAGGTAATAACTTATTCCTCTAGACAATTGAGAAGGCATGAACTGAATTACCCAACTCATGATTTAGAGATGACTACTATAGTGTTTGCTTTGAAGATTTGGAGACATTATCTCTATGATGAGAAGTGAGATTTATATTGATCATAAGAGTTTGAAGTACATCTTTTAGTAGAAAGATCTGAACCTTAGGTAAAGAAGATGGATGGAATTTCTTAAAGACTATGATTGTGACATTATATACCATCCGGGCAAGGGGAATGTAGTAAAGGATGCTTTAAGTCGGAAGTCTTTAGGAAGCTTAGCCCAAATACAAGTGCATAGAAGATCTTTAGTAAGAGAAATGAAAAGCTTGTATGATATGGGTTTTCAGTTTGAGATGACCAGCTCTAGAGTGCTCTTGGTTCATTTTCAAGTCAAACCACTATTGATTGATCATATTAAAGCTGCTCAAGACAAGGATCCTCATATGGTGAAGTTGAAGAATGATGTGGAAAAAGATAAAGCTTCTGGATTTACTATTGTAGATGATATATTGAAATGTGGCACTCGGTTGTGTGATCCTGCAATTGATGACTTACAGGAACAAATAATGAGAGAGGCTCATTTTGCAACATACAGTATGCATCCAAGTGCGATAAAGATGTATCATGATGTGAAAGGTTCTTATTGGTGGAATGGCATGAAAAGAGATATAACAAAATTTATGGCTAGATGTTTAACATGCCAACAAGTTAAGTTTGAGCACCAAAAGTCTTCAGGGTTGTTGCAACAGTTGCCACTGCCAGAATGGAAATAGGAAAGGATTACTATGGACTTTGTGGTTGGATTGCTAAGGACTTCAAGTGGTTATAGGTGATTGTAGTCGATTGACCATATATGCTCACTTTTTATCGGTAAAGACCACATATTCGGCTTCACAGTATGCCTAATTATACATTGATGAGATTGTAAGGCTTCATGGTGTTCCAGTTTCTATTATTTCGGATAGAGGGACACAATTCACATCAAGATTTTGGCAAAAGTTACAAGAATTGTTGGGTACTCAATTGGATTTTAGCACAGCTTTCCATCCTCAAACAGATGGCCAATCTGAGAAAACCATCCAAACTCTAGAAGACATGTTGAGAATGTGCATTCTGAATTTTGGAGGGAATTGGGACAAGCATTTGCCATTGATTGAATTTGCCTATAACAACAGTTACCATAGTACCATTAAGATGGCTCCTTATTGTAATATCCTGGATTCCGTCAGTTCCTAAGTATTAACGGTAATACCATTGGAAGACAAATTGAATGGTTATTGAGATAACGAGATCAATAGGAACTTAAACGAGACCCGATTAAATGCAAATAAAATTTTCTTTAAATTAATTCTACTTCTGTGATATTATAGTACATATGAATTCATAAAAATGTTATGAATATGATCAATGAAATAAATTCAATGAACTGCATCAATATTGGTTACAACAAAATACAGGGTAAAAGAAGGGTAAAACGGTCATTTCGCAAAAGCTGTCAAAATAGCTAGTTAACTATAAATAAACATGTGAGGCAAGTGGAAAGCCCAATCATATGTTTAATGGTCGGCCCACTATAGTGAATGGAGGGAAAAATTAAATTGAAAAAGTGTTGAAAAATTAGTCAAAATTGAATTAAATGAAATGGACCCCACAAATTAATTAGTCAAATTAACATATAATTAAGGAAATTTCATGGAAATTTCCATCATCAAAATATGGTCATATTTATCCATATATTAATAAATATTGTAAATTAAAGATTAGGCTAAAAATATTAGCCATTGGATTATTCATAACAAATCTCTACCATCCATTTCACTTAAGTTTATCCAAATGGATATAAATTGATCTTAAGTCCATAATTAGTCAAAAGAAAAGAAATTTCTAGCCTTTATTGCTCTAGAATGGTCGGCCTCTTGGTGTTCTTCACAAAGTCATAGAACTCTAAGGTAAATACTAGAAAACTTGTTTCTAAATTTCATTTAGAGCATGAAATTGTAGCTTGTGGTGTTTGAATGTTAAAAGTTCTTCTTCTTTTCTTGTATTCATGCTTCGGCCTATGAAAGGGAAAATTGGGAAAATTTATTATTTCCATTTTTTGATATTTATGGGTATATTATGAGGTGAATTGAAAGAATTGATGAGTTGATTGCATTTAAATTGCATGATAGAGCTTAATTTGGTTATTAAGCTTGAATTGGGAAACCTAGATCTTGAATTGAGCAGAAATTTGGAACACCCATACTGTCAGTTTAAAGGCCGAATATGGGGAAGAGTGAAACATGAAAGTTGTAGTGTTTTATCTTAATTAGAGGCCCATAAAAGGGTTTTGTGAAATTCTTTATAAGAAATGAGATATGTCCCTTGAAAGTGAACTGACCCGAATTTGGGGGTTTCTGAGTAAACCCGAACTGTTTGGATTTATAGAGGATTTTATGGATAGAATCTGGACATAGTCAAAACATAAAAGTTGTAGGTAAATGTCTCAAGTGTTCACCTGTAAAATGAATTTTAAAGATTTATTGTGTACAAAGAGAAATCCTACTGGAACTGAAACTGATCCTGTTTAGAGATTGAATGGGCAGTCCGAAATAGAGTAGCCCAAAAGATGAGTATAGAGACTGAATTAAATCAAGTTTAAAACATGAAAAATGATAATTGATATGTTTATAATCTCTGTGTAAAAGAAAATGTAAATTGGATATGTGTATTGTGAGTTATGACTAATTGAATGTGATATGGTATAGAAACTATTGTAATCTAGAACCATTGATAGACTTGAGAATATATCTCATGAATTGAACATGATAGGGACAGAATTAGAAGAACCTGAAAACTAATGAAATGATCATTGATATGTGTAGAATCAATCCACAAAATGGCTTAACAAAATTTCAAGTGTAGTATGAGAATTAGAGCTTGTTCTGCAACTGACTCTGTAATTGAATTCAACTGGTAAACTAAATTAGAACTTCTGATTTGAGGATGTTAAAGATGGAACTGGGCTAAACTCAAAACATAAGAAATATTCCTTAATGTCTCTAGTAACTCCCAGTAAAAGGAAATTGCATTTGAAAGTATAAATCTTGAGTTATACTCAAAATAGTGTAATAGAGTCAGACTGCCCTGTAACAGAAACAGAATTGAATTGAAATGGTCACCAAGTTTGCTATGAATTGAATTTTAAATTCAATTTTGGATATGTTATAATGTATATGTCTAATTTTAAATACAAAAAGAACCAATTTATTTGGATTAGTAAATCTTGAGAAATGACAGAAATAAGGTGACAAGGTCTAGTGACATAACTAGACAATGAATAAAAAAGTAATGTTTCAAAGTTAACACTTGTCATCCAATGAATTATCTATGTATAGAACCAGTGAATAAATGATCAATGAGAATAATGAATACTGAATTGAATGTGGTTATTCAATATGAATTTAATGTGAAAGAGTATTGAATTACTATAAAACAATTAACGAACATTATGGATTACTGTATATGAATATATATATGCTACTGAATATATTGATTTACATCGATAGTAAACAATAGTATTAGAATTAGAATTGAAATAGTCAAATTGATAAAGTGTTTAATAATCTTTGATTATATGGTATAAAGGAGAATAAATGCTCCGTAGATTGAGGAGCGTCACTATCAAATATACTACGAGCTTAAGTCAAGGTGAGTACCTTGAAAACCTTACTTTACTGTAATGAAATAATTATTCGAATTAATTCTTTAAATGAGACTTATGACCTATTTGTATATATAAATAGTTATTGAATTCCTTCATTGAGACCTTCGGTTTATCGCTACCATTTGTCTACAGGTACTAAACCCGTATTCCATTGGAATGTTATAAAAGTGTTCACCTTCTACATATCAATCGGTTCACTGAAATGAATCCTTATATGAACTAATGTTTTTCATTTGAAAACTTAGCACACCCTTATCGATGAACTGTTCCCATGGTTATGTTCCTTCAAGGAACCAATTTACCTATTTATAAAATTCTATTGTTCCTTCATTTGCTCGTCTTCCATTGATTCTTAAATAAATCGTTAATGAATACTATTAATTCAAAACACTGAACAGCTTACATACTGAATCCTAAGTGATCATACTGTATTACTGAAAGCAAAAATCCCCGACTGATGTGGGTATTACATCAGACTGTATGCACACGGGAAAAGCTTGCAGATAAGGTGAGCGTATCAGCCTCAGCTAAGAGGGGTGGTCCTAGCCGTGAGACCTGATTAGTCTTACATTATATACTGATATGAGTGAGCAAGCAATAGCTGACACTCCACTATTTACTGATATGAGTGAGTTAGCAATAGCTGTCACTCCATTGTTTACTGATATGAGTGAGCAAGGCATTAGCCGCCACTCCACTGTTCATATTGGGAAGCACTTCGCTTCCAATACTGTGATTTCTGTTAAAATAATATTATTGAAACCTGACTATTATTGGCCACTGTTATTGAATCTCGACTATCATTGACCATTATTATCGTCATTGACTACTGTTACTGGATCTTAATTGTCATTGACCATTATTATTGTTATTGACTACTGTTATTGAACCCCAATTGTCATTGAACATTGCTATTGTAATTAACCTCTGTTATTGAATCCCGACCGTTATTGATCATCGTCAATGAATTCTCATTGTGTCTTCTATATTGTTACATAGATATTCTAATATTGAATCCCAATCATCATCAATTATTGAAAAACTGTTTCTCCTTCACCGTTTCATTGGAATTTATATTGCTATTGATCATTGGAAAACTATTCCTCCTCCACTATTCATTGGAACCTTAATATTAGATCCCAACTGTTAATGATCACTGGAGAATTTATTTCTTCTATACAGTTATATTGGAAAAATAATACTTTTATTGTTAAATATATATATATATATATAATCAAACATTGTTTTCTATTCTTTGTAAGTACTCACTGAGCTTCGCTCACACCCTTACAGTGTTTTATTTCAGGTTCAGTAGCAGATTCAGCAAATGGATCTCAAGTATCCACCTTCACTTGTGACTACTTTGCTGAAAGTAAGATGATTTCAATTTAATGTTGAGTTCAATCATTTTAGAGCTCCATGGACTGAAATGGTTTAATATTGTAATAACGAGCTAAATTGACCTATTTATATGATTCATTTATAAGTTAAACTTTTGATACAATGTAATTTGTTTGCAATGATAGAGTATTGGGAGGATTTGTATTGGTTTATATGAAGTTAAGGATATCGAAGTGTTTTATTTGGAAATGTATCTTTAATGCAGGTTGTGAACCTGGGGTAAAGTTATAGTTGCAGCTGTTATGCTGCCGAATTGAAAATGATTGCTAATGATCACATAAATGTATAGTATTAATTGTATTATTATATTGATTAAGTGGGTTTTACTGGTTGTTTGTACTTTTATGGTCACTCATGTCCTAGAACTGTCACATCGTCAAAGGTGGGATGTGACAAATGTGGTATCAGAGCAAAAGTAGAAGTCTAGTATAGACTAATCAATGTTACGGAGTCATAGTATATAAGTGAAACCATGGAGCATAAGATTCCTGATTGTCAATTTCAGTCCATCATTAAGATAGTTCTGCGCTATTCGTATATGGTTAAATTCTTCCCGTTTGAAATGATTTACATACATTAGTATGTGCTATGAATATCACAGGATTTGTATGTGTAGACATACATTACTGTAATATTGATTTAAGTGAAACACTGAACATACCCTGAATGATATAATTGTACTAAACTGTGATATGAAAGTAAAGTGCCAAATGTGAAAGGAGGTCGATCCCTTAAAGATCGCTCATGGAATAGTGAAAATGAATTTATATTGTTAAAATGAAATTCCCTGTAATGATCATATGTGAACATTGATAAAGATATCAAAAATATTGATTGACTGTGAAAAACTTATAGAATGCAAATATTGATAATGATGCATAAACTGTTTGTACAAATGAAAACATTTGTATTGCTTAGGATAAAAATATCGTAAGAAAATTGTCTTAGAACAAGAAAAGTGTAAAAAAAAATTAACACTAAACTACACATTATGTTAATGTACGATCATTGGTCAAAGTCGCCTACGTTTGGCGATAGACTAAAGAAGAAATGAAAGCAAGTGAAAATGTAGATGCAATGATACGAAAATGATATGAAATGCAATAAGGATTGACAAGTGAAAAGAGGAAGGCATATTATATGCCAGCTACTGTGGACTCCCTGGCAATGACGACCGCACGAAGGGAAGCATAAATTTTCTGCTATCTACATAGATATTGTATATGAATTGAAAAGACAATATTGATTGGTGTTATCGAGAAGAAAATGATCAATACCCAAAGAATATTGCACTGTCTTTAAAGAAACATGTGGACCTGCTTACAATGTGATAGTAAAAATGGATAAAGGAAAACATGAATACATCCTATTAGACTTTATTAAAGTCTTAGAGGAATGGGAAAAGTAAAGAGAACTGTATACAAGTTATAACGACATAAACGATCAAAGAAATGTGTACAAGTGACATAGTACTGGAGTCTTATTGATTAAACTAGATATGTTCTACTGAGAGATCCTGTGTAAAGAAAGATAAGAGAACATGGAATAGAACGAATGTTATAGAAAGTGATAAGTACTGAATGTGACTAAAATAGATAAATGAGATATCAACTAAATAGAACTGTAAATGCTGAAATAAAAAAGTGTGAAATATAGTACCGTACAGAGAACTGTAAGGA
>CATKHJ010509327.1:0-14146 GCA_949750685.1 Vernicia montana
AATGAAATTAACTTTACGAAATTAATGAAATTAACGAAATGAAATAAAATTATTTTTATTTTTTCGTTAATTTATGAATTTATTTTTAAAGTTATTATTTTGTATAAAATAAGTCATATTTTCATAAAATTAAATTTTTTCGCAATTAAGAAGAATTATGAAAAATTAGTTTTATTTACAAAAAAAATATAAGAGAATTGTGATTTTTCGTAAGAGAGCTATTTTTTTTTATAATTACAAAATTATTTTTTTTTTGTTAATTTATGAAATTTTTCGTAAAGTTATTATTTTACACAAAATAAGTTATATTTTCGTAAAACTAAAACTTTTTTCGCAATTAAAAAGAATTACGAAAAAATAGTTTAATTTACGAAAAAAATATAAGAAGTTTGTGATTTTTCGTAAAAGAGTTATTTTTTTTCGTAATGATCAATAAATCAAAGTAAGTTTACTTTGTTAAAAACAAAGTAACCATAGAAAACACCTATATATATATATATTTTTAAATCGTAGCTTATTTTTCTGCTTCAATTTATTATAACAATTAAAATAATTTGGTTGATAAATAGGTTTACATTACATATTGATTCAATAATCTATTTTTAATTAAATCATATAGACTCAAAATGTGTATTTAACATGGACAAATGTAGGGCTGTAATCGAGCCCGAACTTTAACTTGCTCAGACTTGGTTCAATATATATATATATATATATATATATATATATATATATATATTTTTTTTCTGAACTTGAGCTCGAGTTTGGATTGATTTTGAAAATCATATTCAAATTTGACTCATTTAAACTCGAGTCAAGCTCAAACTCGAGCTCGACTTGTTAATAAATTATAATAAAGTTACGTTCGAACTCGACTCATTTATAACTTATCAGAATACTCAATTTTCTAAATATTTATTTCTAATAAAATAATTATAACAAAAAATACTTAAAACTAACATAAAAGCAAAAACATCCGATTAGTAAAAAAAAAAATTCAATTATAAAATTTAGTATTACATGTATCACAAAGATATTAATTAATAAAAAATATATTTTTAAAGATTATAATATTAGATTATATAATAAGGAAATATTATGTTATATTAATTAAGAGTATATATATTTTAGTGACATTGAATTACCAAAAAGATTATAAAAATATTAAAATATATTTTTTGGAATGTCAAAATTATTAAGTTAATAATAATAATAATAATAATAATAAAGTTGTTCACGAGCTTATTATCGAGCTGTTCACAAGCCTGTTCGTGAGCTTATTATCAAACTGTTTACGAGTCTAATCGAGTCAAGTTTTGCTTCACTCAAACTCGGCTCGTTTATTAATTGAGCCTTAAAGTAAGACTCAAACCGAATGCGAATGAGCTTTTATCGAGTCGAATACCGAGCTGCTCGTGAATGACTTGGCTTATTTGCAACCCTAAGTTAAAGAAAATGTTATGTATGGAAGAAAAAAAAAGAGAGTGAATTATGAAGAAGAAAATAGATGGACCCATTGCCTTGTCACCTCAGCAAGATAATAGAGGCTTTTTTTTCTGTTTAATCTTAGTTATATGAGAGGCTTAAATAACAGAAAAAATATTTTTTGTAAAGTTTTTATTCCAAAATTAAATTGAGAGACATATTTGCTTCACGGACCAAACATTATGAGTTTTTTTTTGTACTTATCCCTATTTAATATATTTGATTCTTAACTCTTAACTTTGAGAATATCTTCAAGATATTATTAATTTTTTTTTCAACTCTCATCCACAAATTTAAACTTTTAATTTAGCAACACATCAAAGTAATTATATAGGTTTTTTTTTTAGAAAGAAAAGTAATTATATAGTTAATTTACTTATTAATAAGAAAACGTAAAAGTTCCGTTTTTCCCCTTGATACTTTACTCGGATTATTGCTATCTTAATTAGATCAAAAAGTTTGATGTAGGAATGGCAATAAGACGGGGCGAGGTATCATCCACATTCCCATCTTCACCTTATATATGGGGACTATTTAGTCCTCATCCCTCTCTTTGCAGGATTTTCATTCTCCACTTAAAATTTTTGTTTTGTTTTATCTCCCTTCAATTTTATATGCATTTAGATAGTGAAATCTAATATATAAAGATTTAAAATTTAGACTTTAATTAAGTTTAAACTGATTGCAATATTTTTAAATTAAAACTTATTAGTATATATATAATTGGAGGTATTTTGACTATTAGTATTACTTATATATATTTTTATTTTTTTATATATTACTTATATAATTTATTATTTTTTTTATATATTACTTATTAATATATATATAGTATTACTTATATATATTTTTTATAATTATAAAATTTATAAATAATAGCTGAAAAATAAGAATAAATTTATGTATAAAATATTAATTGATTCATACACACAAAACATGAATAGATGAATCAATCTAATATAAAATTCTTCAGAATTGTCATGATGTGAGAGAATTATAAATAGTGAGTGATAAAATTAGAAACCCTAATACATGTATTTATATATATATATATATAAGGATAATTAAGTAATATACTTTTTATATTAAGAATAATTATATAAATATAATATCGGGTTTCACGAAGACGGGAATCTCCGTATGATGGGGAATACACTCTCCATTCCCACTCCGTCCCCACTAACAGGAAAAAAATATCCCTCATCTACGCCTCCATGGAATAAAAATCGGAGAATTTCAGCCCCGTTCGAGGTAAATCCCCGCGGAGAACGAAAATTCTCTACCCTATTGTCATCCCTTTTGATCTCCTATATCTTTTTATCTATTAATTTAGTATTAATTAATTACTAAAAATTCTATAAAATTAGTTTAATATACACATTAAAGTTTTATAAAATTGTCTTTAATGCTTTTATAGAGCAAAAATTACACAACTTTAACTCTTATTTTTATTTTTATTTTTATTTTTATAAGAGGGGTTAAAACTCCAAAAAGAAAATACTACAAACTAGGAATGGATCCAAGTGACCCCAACAAGATCAACAAACAGTATATATGCCAAACCCATGTGATGTTGGTTAATTCTGTGGAAGCCTCTATCATGAACAAGAGCCATATTGGCTAGGCAATCTGCAGCTTGGTTGCCTTCCCAACAAATATGTTGCAGCTTTACCTCCCAACTTTTTGCTAATACGCTATTACAAGCACGCACCAAATTAGCAATAGTGCCCCCCATCTTTGAAGTTTCCTTCCAGCATCTGAAGCACCACGCTAGAATCCATTTTTAAAATTAGCTTCTTAACACCTATATCCTAAGCTAGCAACAAACCTTTAAATGCAGCCCATAGTTCAGCAAGAATCGAATTGCAAACTCTAATGTTTAACGTAAAACCCATTAATCATTGTCCTCTCGAGTCTCAAATTAAACCTCCTCCATTAACTCTTCCTGGATTACCCTTGGAACAGCCATTTGTGTTCAATTTATACTAATTTTTTAGAGGCAAATGCCAGCTAACTAATTGTAATCTAGGCGTTTTATTCTGTACGCAATTCTCCTCTCTTCCAAGCCTCCATCGATTGCCTAGATGAATAACAAAATCAACTTTTCGAAACACTTCAAGCTCAATGCCACGAAACACCTTATCATTTCGCCAATGCCATAACCACCAAAGTGTTATTGCAAAGAACACATTCCACCTGAGTTCCACCTTACCTCACTGAAGCGCATGCATAGATTATCAATGATCCACGAATGGAAATCTTGATTTTTATCATGAGCAATTTCTTCAGGTCGAAGAACAACAATCCAAACTTGTTGGGCTATGGAACAATCTCTAAAGATATGAGCTGCATTCTCAGAATGATGATTACAGCTGCTGCAATGAGTCTCCATTGTGAAGCCCTGCTTATTCCTCTCAACATTAGTAATAATCTTTTCATGTTTCACTAACCACAAAAACGTTCGAATCCTCTGCTGAACTAGAATTTTCCAAACAAACTTCCAAGAAGCATTAAGACTCCCACTATCATTTTTAATCACATGATAAGCTGACTTTACCGTGAAAGTATTATAGGTAGAAGGAGCCCAATGAATTGTATCCAAAGCTTCCAAGTCGTCCACCAAAAAATCGTAGCTAACTTCTCTAATACATGAAAAAAATCGTAGCTAACTTCTCTAATACATGATCAGGTAAAAAAAGAGTTAACACGTCCCATTTCCACCATTGCCCTAGTTCCCAATAATCTCTCACTGAGCTATGTAACTACATGTGAGGTATATCCACTAACTTTCACAATGAGCACATCTAGAAGCCATGTATCCAGCCAAAATCGAGTCAAACACCCATTATGAACACTCTCGACTATCCCTTTACCAACGAACTCTACAGCCTTAACAATACCCTCCATAAAGAAGAACAATAAGCCTTTTTGCATATACTGCCTACATTTGATTTGCCCCTCATATATTTTCCACGAAGAATTTGGCACCAGAATGAATCAGGATCTTTGACAAGTCTCCAACACAACTTAGCTAAAAAAGCTAAATTAGTCTCCTTCATGGTTCGGATGCCTAAACCTCCCTCTTCTTTAGGCCTTGTCACAATTTGCCAATTAACTGGTGAATTTTCTTCTTATCCTGTGTTGAACTCCAAGTAAAAGATCTAATAATCCTCTCTAGCTCTTCACATATCCATGCTGGAATGGCAGTGGACTGCATAGTGTAACATGTTCATAATCATCTGCAGATTCAAATTTGACTAAATAATAGTCATTCTCCAAATCCATGAAAGTCATTGGTGATTTCGCGGCCCAAATTTGTGTCAACCTAGCTACGAGATAGGAAATTGAAACCAACCTTCTTGCCCAAAAGTTTAATAATGAGTGATGGCCTCTAAGGCTTTCTAATACGCTTCTTGTCCATTCGTGAAACCCTAATAGTGGGACAGTCAGGGTCTCCCCCATCCTCATCTTCTGATTCCTCATCAGTCATGGTATCATCTTCATCAAAATCATTCATGTGAGTGTACCTTTAGGTAAAGAACCCATAAGAGACTCCTTAAACGAAATTTTCCGCTTCGGTTCCGGACTCACAGAGTCATTTACTTGGCTTGCCAAGTCAGTGGAAATTTCCCACTACCATCGTCATTAACTTTCGCTTTTTTATTGCTATGCCCTGATGCCTCGCCGTCATCGGAGCCTTGGTCTGGAGAACCAGAGAGCGTCTCCATTCCCTAATAATTGTATAAAAATTGAATCTGGTTCAAAAATACTTTGCCCCTTATGTTTGTTGAGTAAATGATCATATTATTAATTTTTATTGTGTAATTCAAGATTCAAAGTATTTATTTTTTGTTTGGAATCAAATTATTTGATTTTTGTTTTGGAAGAAAAGGGAAAAAAGTTAATGATAAAAGGAAATGTACGAGATAAACTTATGACCAATATGATTGGTGGAGAAATAGCCAAATAGGATTTAAAGATTACAGGCACTATCCAACGTGGCAGTTGCATCATCAACAGAAAACCACTCAATCCTCTCACACTCTGTCTCTGTTTCGCACTCGTGTTAGCTCCATAATCTGTCAATGGCGGTCACTGTACCACCATCTTCAGCTACTCATCTCCGAGGACTCCAACGTCACTCATCTCCGAGGTCTCGCTTTGGCCACCGATTTCCCACTAAAAAGAACCTCTCAATCGTCGCCATGGCTCCCAAAACGAAGGTAAATTACTTCTTTCAAAAACCCTTTCACGTGTTTTACTCCTGTGTTTTGTGTTGTCCCCAAGAAAATTCAGAGAGAGAATTTAAACGGGTATGTTTCTTTCTTTTGATTGGTGAGGAAAGACAAACTTTGAGAGTATATTGATACAATTTGGGGTATTTTAATAGGTGAACAAGTACGATGATGGATGGGTGAAAAAATGGTATGGTGCTGGAATTTTCTATGAAAGCAGCGAAGAAATGGAATTCGATGTGTTCAAGAAATTGGAGAAGCGTAAAGTTCTTAGCAACGTTGAAAAGGCTGGCCTTCTTTCCAAGGCGGAGGAGCTTGGCGTCACTCTGTCTTCAATAGAGAAATTGGGGCTTTTTTCGAAAGCAGAGGAATTGGGTCTGTTGAGTCTTCTGGAAAAGGCAGCCAGTGTTTCGCCGTCCACTCTGGCTTCGGCTGCGCTTCCAATACTGGTGGCGGCGTTGGCAGCGATTGTGGTTATACCGGATGATTCGGTGGAGCTAGTGGCGGTGCAAGCTGTTTTAGCAGGGGCACTTGTGGTTGGTGCTGCTGGATTGTTTGTTGGTTCTGTCGTGCTTGGTGGACTGCAAGAAGCTGAGTAGCTGACAGAGTTTTGTTTTCTTATTTTTCTTTATTGGTTCGTTCAATTGGGAAGTTGCATAGGAATTAGGGGTGGAATAATGTGAATTGTACGTGAGTAAGGGGGATGAAAATTGCAGATTAAGAGGATGATAATAACTTTTTATGAAAAAAACAAATTGATGGTTTTGCATTTGATCATGTGATCAGAGGTAGCTGGAGAAATATTGTAAATCTTATTAGCTACTTTTCCTCTTATTATTGCTGGGAAATTTAAATAGAGTAATATTATTTGACTTTCACCCAATTGATTCATGAGTATTAATGTTTTCTTTTTCCTGGACATCAAAGTTTTTTAACTAATGAATTACAGTACAAATTAAATTTGAGAGTTTTGATTTGTGAAAGAAAGATTGAAATTTTTATTAAAAAAAAAAATGTAAAATTTTATGGAGATGCGGGGTATCGATCCCCGTACCTCTCGCATGCTAAGCGAGCGCTCTACCATCTGAGCTACATCCCCTAATGATAATGTATTTAACTATTTGTAATATTTCATGTTTACAAATTTAAGTGGCCATAATTCACAAATTCTTAGTTTCTTATTATTATTTTTTTTCTTTCTTTCTTTCCCTTACAAATTCGCAAATTTCATTTTCTTTCTTTCTAAAACAAAAAGAAAAAAACTGGAAAAAGGAGATGCAAAATCACTTTTTGTAATCACTCTGGCTTTGAAAATATTCTATTGATTAATTGTTTGCTCAAATCATCATTCAGTTCAGCAGAATGAGTTCATATTTCAACAAACACATTTTTATTAATCAAGAAAAGAGAGTAACACATTTTGATTTGCATGAATTGCCGTTTGAAACTTCAACGACATGTCGTTTGTATCTGTGAGCATTAGTGACATATACTCGTCTTTTTGGGTATTTATTAATTGTTTGATTCTTTTGTTGTTACTGCAATAACATACAATTTAGATTATTATTAACATGAATGAACATTCAAAATCCTATTATATTAAGCAAATTTCATTTATAATAATGACTTGTTTCTGATACAATATAATTAGTAATCATAAGAAAATGCTATCCAAAAATTATACAAAAAGAGAATATAATTAATATAGGACATAATTTTTTTTTTTACCATCATAGCAAGACAAGTACATTTCTATTCATTATCTGGCCTTCTTGTTGATTTGTATTTGTAACGGCAAGCCCAGAAGAGATAATGCAAGTAGTTTAATCCACTTAATATGCACATTAACCAATAGAATCGCTCCATATGATAATGATTCAAGTTGCTTCCAAATAGCCATGGAGTTTGTCTGTAGGCACTAGTGATAGCATTGACTATTGAAACAAGCACAGAGCTGAAGTAGTATCCCATAGCAAGTGAGGCCCAAGAGAGAGATGTAGCCAAAGATCTCATGCTTAAAGGAGCCTCAGTGAAGAAGAATTCCATCATTCCAGCTAATGTGAAAAGATCAGCTGATCCAAGAAACAAATACTGCAAGGCTATCCAAAGAAATGTGATAGGTAAAGGTTCAGCAGAATCTGTTAGTCCATGATTTTTAGCCACTCCCTTTCGCTTCATTTCAACTAGAGCTGCTACTGCCATTGCCACAATGGAAAGGACTAGTCCTGTCCCTATTCTTTGTAAATGGGTGAACCCCATTTCTGATTTTGTAACTTTTCTTGCAAATGGAATGATAATATGGTTATAAATTGGTGCTAGGATCATGATGAAAATGACAGGGAAGACAGGGAGAGAAGCTGGTGGGACTTTGAAAGAACCAAGCTTGGTATTCATGGTTGATGCTTGTTGGACAGAAAAGGTGGAGAGTTGAGCCAGGCAGCAGTTTAACATTATGGTAGACATGAAAATGGGGAGTATTTTTAGTACTAATTTAACCTCTTCTACATCTTTTACTGTGCATTGAAGAATTGGGTTTTTAGACTTGTTCATCAATGCTCTATTGAGAAATTTGAGACTTTCTGCTGCGGTTTGATTTGTTGCCTCTTCCTTTTTAGTATGAGCATCCTCTCCCTCGCTCGTTTCCGTGGTATATGATGAACTTGTATCCATGCCCATGACAGAATTGCTAGGATTCCCAGCTCTGCACGTGCTGTAAAATGCTGCTACTAGAACCTGCAAAAGTACACAATGAAATGAATTATTTAGCAAAAGCGAAGCTAATTCTATGCAATTTCTGTTAGTTTGGTGTTTCTATATATTCTTGATTGTACCTTGAACATGGTTGTAATGGAGCTTCCTGTTGGAACTTTGTTTCTGTAAGTTGGGGATCCAAGGAGGAAGATTGGGACAGAGAGAAGTATTGTTGCTGTGGAAATCCCAAAACCCCATTGCCATCCTTTGTTGTCTTCAATCCATACCACAAAAGTAACTGCAACCAAAGCCCCACAAGAAAGGCAGAAAACATAGTAATTAAAGAATGCTGATCTCTGCTTTCTTCCTTGTTGGGTAGTTTCATCAAACTGTTCAGCACCATGTGGGGGAAGAGATCCTTTTATTCCTCCAACACCCAATGCCACTAGATAGAGGCCTGTAAATAACATCACTGCTTTGCTCCCATCAACTTGTTCACATGAGTTGCTTGTGTTTGCTGAAATACATGGTGGTGGTTTCAATGAAGGAAGGCGAGCTTGCACTGTGAGTACTAACAGGCCCTGGTTAACAAATGCAAAAGTTATCATCTTTTAAGCCTGATTGCCTGAGTGTCACATGTTCTTCTTCTTCTTCTTCTTCTTAGTATTATTATTTTAATTTTACTGTAACTGTGATTTTCCATAAGGTATGGAATACTTGTGTTTGACAAATTTATCACATGTTAGACTATAAGCTATATTGTCAGTTGAAAGTGGACCATGGAACACTGAAAGAGAGAATTCATTTCTATCTGTCAAACTTCACTTAAGCACAAGCTGTGGGACCTAGCCAGTTGCCTGGAATATGATTGGACAATTTCTTAACTTTTCTTATTCCCTTATTGGCTGGATGGGTTACCTTATTTATAGGAAACTCAAGCCTTCTTGAAATATTGAATACTATTTCAATGGTAGGTTTTTGGATACTATCTGGTGGGGCTACCATAAATACAGTTAACGAAAATTGAAGCCTACCATTGGCACATTTCTGGATATGGACAAGTCATTTTATGGCTTGTCTTTCTTGAAGGACCCCAAAGAATAGAGATATTAAATTCCATTGGTGAGTCCTACTAGCCTTAGTAGCCTATGGTACAGGTCTTAATAGTATCCTCAAAAAGGATGTGACAGAACCATCTTGTAGAGCCAATAGTCTTGGCTATTGTTCAATTTTATAATCAAATTGCTACTTAAGACATCTACGTTGCTTTCTTCAGAAATTATAAGGCATTCTAACTATTTGCTTCAATAACAGTAAGAAGATTCAACTAGAAATGAAAATTCTGTTTTTCTTTATACAAGTAAATTTAATGCAAAAAATATGAGTAAAGCAGCTTTGTGAATTGTGATCTTACCATGAATTCTATTGCAGCACTTATCAAATAGATGTAATAGGTGGTGAAAAAAGTATCTGCTAAAAACCCACCAAGTAAAGCAAGAAGGAAGGCTGTCCCCATGAAATTGGTAACAATGTTGGCAGAGCTGGATGGAGAAAAATGCATAAACTTGGACAGGTATAGCACAAGGTTGCTTGCATTTGCCAGGTATGCTAGATTCTCTAGTACCTCCACAACTAAGGTTCACAATATGAAAATAATCACATAATTAGTATTACATATCTATTGACTGTTAATTTATGTATGTGAATACATGTCTTTGTATGATCATGTACCATAAAGTTCTGTTATTACTAATTTATCTTCTTCTTGAGAAGTTCTTCAATAACCAATTCATAAATTATACTGAATATTAAGGAGAAAAAGGTATGGAAGCTGTGATTAACTATACTTACCCAATACAAAGGAGGCTGCAAGCATGCCGCCATGACGGCCTCTGAGAGCAGGCTTATTCTTCCAGTCTACATAACCTTCCCATGTATTTAAGTTATGTGCTTCATCCTATAATCATGACCCAATTAAGTTAAACATAGTAAACTGAGTAGGAAAATAATCATGAAAATGAAGAGATGAAAGTGGAATATGTTATTGGAAATCCTACCATCTTTGCTTTCAAGTTTTTGTTATGCAATTAGTTTGAGGTATTATAACTGGTTATAGAACTTGATAGAATGTATGTTTTGAACTAGAAGTGAATAGCATATGTAGTGTTATATATAGTATGAGAAAATGGTGGTCCAACCCAAGTAGAAAGGTCTAGACTTGATGAAAATGACTATTCATTTTTCTCTCTGTCAATGTTGCTGTTTTCTACCCCTGAGAGAAGCAAAATAAAGGGGGGAATTGTCGTGCTCTTATCTGGATCACAGGTTCTAATCTATGGCACATATACCTAAAATTAAAAGGGGTACTAAAGTAAAATGAAGAATCAAAGCTTCCCATCAATTGAAATGAGTTTATATGTTCTAATTGTTCAACATACTGATCCAACCTTTTTAGATTAGGCTGAATTACTAGAAGTTGCATTATTAACCATATATAATAGTGAATTATCTGTTATTCTTTTCTGAAGTTGACAAGTATCAAGGTTTTAACATGCAATTATATAGTGTTAGTATGCCATGGTCATTGTCGATGCTATCGCGAATTTGTTAGAAAAATTATGGTATTGGCCATATCAGCAAGTCACAGTTGTGATAATTTACCGTTACAATTGCGTAGATATGATACATAACGGCTGATATTTAAAACCACGATTAATATCCGATTGTAGGAAGGAGATTTTTCTGTAGGTGGATCATAGGTGATTGTCTAAATTAACCATGCCCATATTTGAAGTGTCAAGGAATGCTAATCATGAAACAATCTACAAATTTTAGAAGGCAATAATGCTGTAATGGCTTGATGTTAACCTTGAAGCTTTTCAAGCATGTCTCACAGCCAAATTCATCCCCACAATCACTCACTACAATAGTGGTAAGATCATTAATGTGTTCTAATTCTAAAGCTAATCACAATAATCAATGTTATCTACTTTCTAAATTTTTGTATTATCTTATTCTGACCTTTCCCTAAATAGGACTTATCCATATATATTATTTGTTGGATTTGGAGTATGATTTTTTTGTTCTGGTTATTTCTCAAGCAAAATCAGGGTCTTTCAGATATCTTTCATCACATGTATGATGATTGTCCTTCTTCCATGCATCTCTCTCTTATTGTGTTTTCATCAACTTGGATTTGAATTGTTAATTTTAATTTCTTAATTACTTCTAGAGTAATCTTGAGAGAGTACTTTCTTGTTTATTCATTGGTTTGCCGGTTGGCATCAGTCTCTTTTCTGGGCCACCTGTAATTCATTGTTTTCCTGTTCACTGAAATGTGTGGATACAATTTATTTACAAGAAAACCATGAGTGCATAATCTGAGAAATCGCCTAAATTGGGTGGCTAAGGGCCATTACTACTTAAAAGGGTCCTACCAGCCCAGCAATAGCATTAATTCCCATATATTTGCACCATTCTGTAGTTACGTGCACCCTTATTCAATTTGATCCTCAGGAAGGACCTTGAAAATTTAGAAATGAAAAGAAAAAAAACTTTATGGTAGTCTATAACTTTTGTCTTATTGGAAAATATGTGGAAAAGGCTTAGTGGAATGGAATTAAGGTAGGACATTCACATTCCATTACTTTTGATGATAAACCAAATTATATGCAGATATTTGCTAATTATGGTCCTTGGATAATGGAATAAATTTTGAGTTATCTAGTATATCTCTGTGGCATTCATCATGTTTATCTGAAAAGCTTTAGCAGTTTAGCTATATCTTAGTTTTCTGATGATTTGCTTTTCCATCTCAGGAAAAACTTGAAATTAGATTCTGATTCTCCTTGCTTTGTGGCTATTGAATGAAAGAATAAAATTATAATGCTTAGATCTATCTTATTCTATGTTTTAGAATATTCCCTAACAGCTACTAAAGTTGCTCAACTAATGTGAGTAAAGAAAAAAAATCCAGTTGTGTTTAATTAATGTCCATGAATTGATTATTGCTTATAAAAAGTGTGATATAGAACTTTCTTGTGGTTCCAACTTCCAAATATTATCATGTTCTCATTTCTATCAGGAATTTGGCTACCTAGTCTTTTCTCTATCCCACAAATTCCAGTACTCCTAGAGACAATATAAAAGAAAGAATTAACTAGTCATTTGAAAGGCACTAAATATATCTTCCACTCTTGCAGGTATAATCTTAAAGAGGAGTTAAGGAAGGAGCGTGGATCAAATATTACTCACTTACGAGTTACGAAGGTGAGTTTCAAAGGTGAGATCTCTCTAATTCCTGGCTTCAGCCTTAACTATTTGAGTTATGCCTTATTGGCATATTTAATATGCAAATTCATGATTTATACTTGAACTCTAATACTAACACTTAACTAGTTACTCATGTGTGATCTAATTGGTTTTTTCATCTCCTTTAAAAGTGTCGAAAATGAGAGGCTTCAGATTCAAATCTCTCAAATCATAAAAAGTTTTCATCAATTTGATGAGTGAGTGATGTTAAAGAGGAGGACTACTCCTGTTGTGTAGCTTATTTCAATTTATTAGACTTTCATTGAATAAAAAAAAAGCTTAACTAGCTAATAGCTATTATATAGTAATAATTAAGTAGGCCAGGGAAAGTTCAATCTTCTAATCTTCTTTACCTTTCCAGAATTTCCAAACAGTGGTGCAGTTTAGGTGCTGTAGGGTGTGGGGTGGGGTGGGGTGGGCATGCACCGGCATTTAATTGCTAAGTGAAGCCGAAAGAGTACACTAAGAGCATATTCAACAATACTTTATATTTTGCTCCTTATTATATTATAAATAATTAATTTTTTATTTTAATTTATTTTGAAAAATATGTATAGTCCAACAAAACTCTCTATTCTACTCCCTATTTTATTATTTTATTAATAAATATACAATTTCATTTCTTTATACATAAATTTATAATTTCATTTTCTTTACTTTTGTAGTTAAAAAATATAATCTTTTTAAAAATTTTATAACAAATTATTATTATTATTATTATTATCATTTCTTCTGCTCTATATAAAATTTTTACAACTAAAAAAATATAATTTGATAAAAATATTATAACAAACTATTATTATTATTATACTATAATTTTATTTCTTCTACTTTACATAAAATTTGTATTACTAAAAAAGAATAATTTGATTTAAAATATTATAAAATAATATTTTAATAATAATATAGTAATTTAATAATAATAATAAATTTTTGATTAATAATAACAATAATAATAATAATTTAAAAATGAAAGAAATGAAAAAAGAAAAAAAATATTAAAAGGAAAAAAAAAAGTGAGAAATAATAAAAAAAATTCTTAGGAGTTTTAAGAGTCATTTTCTCTTTTTTTTTAATTTAAGATGGGAAATTGTGACTTTTAAAAAATTTTAAAATAAGAAGAAAAATTTACGAGATTTTTAAAAATATAATTATTGGGCATACTTTCTAAAATAAGAAAAGAAAGTGACTTAAGTGCTCGTTCTTGGGATGTTTTAATATAGAGGATGGTGGTTGGTCCACAACCAAGCTGGCTTGGAGTTGTACTTGGCCGGCTCTCACTTCCATGCTTTAATTTGTTTTGTCTTTATATTTTTTCAAGAAAAAATTAGCTTCAAGTACTCGTACTATTTCTTTCATTGCACTGTGCCCACTGGCCACTACCCAGTCACTACCTTACTCTTTAAAGGGTTAAATGGTTTTGA
>CATKHJ010509391.1:0-15654 GCA_949750685.1 Vernicia montana
ATTCTTTTGTTTAGAAAAAAAAGGGGGGGGGGGGGGGGGGGGGGGGGGGGGGGGGGGGTAACCCCCTCTAATTTTAACTTTGAACATAATTAAATAGTAAAATCTTTATTTTTCTTAAAGATGTTTAGTTTTCATTGTGGATTCTTGGAAGTAGTTGGCTTTTGGAGGATTCTAGCGATTTGGTGATTAGCGGTCAAATTTTTCTAAAGAGTTATAGTTAACTACAAAGACCATCACTGGCTAGAGTTTTTCTTTAATCTCTTTTGTTTACTGAATTTTGAATTTTTGCTCTATAATATGTTTATAATTCAGTTAATTATGCATATAGTTGTTTTCTCATCAACAATAAGCAAAGTCTTTTTGCTTTAGGGGATTTAATGAATCCCTATTAATTGAATATGTTGTATTAAAATTATTGAATCAAGTTATCTTGTTTGTTTAATTTTATAATTCCAGTAAAAATTGAATGTGAATGTGTAATACCCCAAGTTCTTGATACTTGTAATCTTATGATACTAAATTTTATTTAATATGTATGGACAATATCAATATCTCAAGCATCTAGTAAGAAGTGTTAAATTAAAAGTTTATTTAAAGATCCTACATGTCGAGGGCAAGTTCGTTGACAAAGACAACCTCGGAGTAAGAAGAAACGAGGTGAAGAACTCAATATTGAGGCAAGTGGATACCCATATAGATGTATGAAGTAAACTGAATGACTCAACGATGAGTAATGATATACAGTAAATGGATGGGAGTAAGTCTATGATTGCACATTATGATTACCTATAAATAGAGTGTCAAAACAAAATCCTGCTAGATCGGCCCCTCATGTGAGCTACAGTGTAGCTAATTTCGCACCACCCAAGACTTTTATTCCTTCATGCCCTACATGTGGGAAGCCACATAAGGGTCAGTGCTATGTGGAAACGGGTGCTTGCTTTGGTTGTGAACAGCTAGGGCACTATGTAAAGGATTGTCCATAGGGATCAACAGCTAGACCCCAAACTTCTCAGTCTACAGTTCAGATGGAGAAGGCTAGTAATAGTGGGACACCAGTGGATCGAGGAAATGTGGTAGAGGTATAGGAAAAGCTTCTGGACAAGCTTCTGGACATGCTCCCATAGGTAGAGGCAAAGGGAGAGTGTTTGCTCTAGCATAGCATGAGGCACAGGCCTCCAACACAGTTGTCAGAGGTATTCTTTTTACCCAAGCTATTGATGCAAGAATATTGTTTGATTATGGGGAAAATCATTCATTTGTTTCATCATACTTTGCTAAGAATCTTCCTATGTCATGTGAATTGCTTAAGAACCCTTTGATTGTTTCTACTCCTTTAGAGGTAGACTTGATAGAGTTGCTTGTGTTAGAATTTGATGTAATATTAAGCATGGATCGATTGGCTAAGAGATATGCCATTATTGATTGTTTCAATAAGAAGATTGTGTTTAATCCACCTTCGGGTGAGGAGTTTAAGTATCAAGAGGAAAAGAGTGAGGCTTCTTATAATTTGATTTCTGCCATTTGTGTAAAGAGACTTCTAAGGAAGGGATGCCAAGGTTATTTGGCACATGTTAGGGATCTTAATGTTGAAGTGAAGAGTATGGAGCAAATTCCTATTATTAGTGAATTTTCGTATGTGTTCCTTGAAGAGTTATCGAGTTTGCCGCCAGAGAGAGAGATTGCATTCAGTATTGAAGTGTAGTCGAGGACTTATCCGATTTCCATACCATCTTATCACGTGGCACCAACCGAATTGAAAGAATTGAAGATACAGTTGCAAGATATGCTAGACAAAGAATTTATTTTGTGTAGTAGTTCACCATGGGTGCACCAATATTGTTTATAAAGAATAAGGATGGGCCTATGCGATTATGCATTGATTACAGACAGCTCAACAAAGTCACCATTCGAAATAAGTATCCACTCCCTCGGATTGATGACATATTTAATCAGCTGCAAGGTGCAAGCCACTTCTCAAAAATAAACTTGAGATCGGGCTATCACCAATTGAGAATCCAGAAGGATGATGTAAGCAATACGGTATTTCGAACTAGATATAGGCACTATGAGTTCTTAGTGTTGCCTTTTGGGTTGATGAATGCATCGGCTACTTTTACAGACTTGATGAACCGGGTCTTCAAGCCATTTTTGGACAAGTTTGTCATTATGTTTATTGATAACATCTTAGTATATTCAAAGAGCCAAGAAAAGCATAAAGAACATCTCCACATAGTATTACAGACTTTAAGAGAGCACCAGTTGTATGCTAAAATTTCCAAGTGTGAATTTTGGCTTGATAGTGTGCGCTTTTTAGGGCATGTAATCAACAAGGAAGGATTACAAGTAGACCCAAAGAAAATGGAAGCGATTCTTAATTGGCCTAGACCTACCACTGTGACAGAAGTTAGGAGTTTCTTGGGTTTAGCAGGCTACTATCGGAGATTTATCTAGGATTTCTCCAAGGTAGCATCTCCTTTGACCAAGCTTACTCAGAAGCAAGTGAAATATCAGTGGTCTGATGATTGTAAAGAGAGCTTCCAAAAGCTCAAGACTTGTCTCACTACTACACCGATTTTAGCTCTACCATCAGGTGAAGGAGATTAACAATAGAAAGATCAAATATTTTTCTTGGTTTTGTTGTACCCGTTTGAGTACGAGTCACTATTGGATGATTTTTTATCAAAGAAGCATTAGTGATGGTGTTTTGCGGAATTACAGGAACTATATAATGCGATTGAGAAATCGCATTACAAGGTTCAAATACTAATAAAGGAGTAAAAGCAGTCGATGCCTCAGGCATAGGAGAATTAGATGATGCAGGGCTGAAATTTGCTAGTTGAGACTCAATGAAATCGACATTAGGGAGTGTGTTATTTATGCTTGCAGTAGGAGAATTAGATTAAGTAACAGGTTCTGTATTTGGTCGAGCTCCAAGAATCCCTGGCCCAGTATGACACGTTGGGACTTTTATAAAGGAATAAAGAAAGTCCGAAATGAGAATGGTACTCAACAATTGCGGTTCACTAGCAGTGTTGCATGATTTCGTACTACCTTGCGCATACGGAAAACCTGATCATCAAAAATTACATTTCGTGAGACATAAATTTTCCCAGTAATGGGATCTAAACAATTAAAACCTTTGTGAAGTTTACTATAACCAAGAAAAACACATTCAACAGATTTGGGAGCAAGTTTATGAGATGAATATGGTTTAAGCCAAGGATAACAATGAGAGCCAAAAACATGAAGCTATTTGTAATCAGGTTTTAAACCAAATAGCACTTCGTAAGGATTTTTATTGTTTAATTTAGTAGATTGAAGCCTATTTAGCGTGTAAATTGCTGCCTCAAATGCATGAGTCCAATATTGTAATGAAACTGATGTATGATGCAACATTGCCCTTCCTATTTCAACAATGTAACAGTATTTTCTTTCAGCACACCCATTTTGTTCTGGAGAATATGGGCAAGAGACATGTGTAATCCCATTAGCAGATAAATATTTTGTTAAGGATTTGAAACTCCCCACCCTAGTCTGCTTGAAAAGACTTAATAGAATAGTCAAAATAATTCTCAACTAATGAACGAAACTTAACAAAGACATTTAAAACATCAAATTTATAATGAAGGAAATAAATCCAGCAATATTTACTATAATGATCAAAAAATAATAAATAATAAGAGGCACCATCAACATAAGTTACAGGTGCAGGACCCCAAAGATCAAAACAAATAAGTTCAAGAGGTTTATTTGCAACAAAATTGGAATCACTACATGGTAGCTTATGAGCTTTTTTAACACTACAAGCATGACATAATGAAAAATCATCATAAAAAGGAATTGAATGACTAGCTAAAGCCTTCTTCACCATCCGAATATTGGTATGTCCTAGCCTCGCATGCCAAGTAGATAGTGAAGCCAAAAACACTATTGGATTTTTATTCTTGATATCAAGCATCATTTTATATAAGCCCCCTTCATTCTAGTCTCTGTATAGTATTTGTTTCATGCGGAGGTCTTTAATAACAAAATAGGTAGGAAAGAATTCAATAGAAATAGAATTAGTTTTTGTGAAAGAACTTACTAAAAGAAGATTTTGACAAGCATCAGGGACACATAATATATTAGACAAAGCAAAGGATTGATTATTTAAATGAATCGTAGATGAACCAGTATGAGAAATAGGAATTGTTTTACCATTGCCTATAGTAACATCATCGATCCCATGATATTCAGATTGAATGTCCAGGTTTTCCATATTGGCAGTGAGGTGACGATTTGCACCAAAGTCTACTATCCTCGATTGTCGAGCACCATTCCCAACCGAAGCAAGATTTGTTTGGGGACGATTGGTTGATCGGGCCTTTGGCAAAGGACATTGACGAGAAATATGACCAAAGCCTTGACATGTGTGAAATTGAATGTCACTATAATTCTGAGTTTGTGTCCTAGAAGAAGAATTTGAATTATGTCTCCCTTGACCACAAGAAGAGCGCCCTCCACAATTGATATAACCCCCACGGTGAGAGTTATTTTCATTATTCACATAATGAGCCATTGAAGGAACAATATCAATAGAGACAGAATCCTACTTGAGCTAATTTTCTTCACTCAATAACAGCCCATACAATTCATCATAAGTGACCATTTCTAATTTTACCTCAAGAGCCCGAACAATAATCAGTACCAAGACCCTCTGTTATTGCTCCAACAAAATCATCACTGATTTGTTTAAGGCTACTAACCAATCAGCAATACCTTTCACACAGTGCATATATGCATCGATGGACTCAGTTGAACCACGACTGAGTTTGTGCAATTGTCCCTTCAACATATGAATCTATATGTGAGAACCAGATGAATATATGGTGGCACGCCTCTTGTGCTATTCCTGTGCCCACTATTTGAGGCAAAAGACTTCAGAAACAGAGCTTACTAACCAACTCAACACGATTTGATCGGAACAAAACCAAGTAGCATAAGCCGGATTGGGTGCATCATTAGCAAGAAGTTTCGCAGGTGGGGAAACACTACCATCAACATGATGGGCTAGATTACATCCATGTAAAAGAAGAAGGATTTGCATCTGCCACAAGAGATAATTAGAGGACATCAATTTGATTGACAATTGATGTGCGACATTGGGAGACGGCAAAGAAGAAGTGGGTAGAGCAAGTGAAGTAGAGGAACCACTGATATTAGAGGAATTGTCAAGAGTTAGATCAGCCATGATAAAGATCAAAGGAAGAAGAAAGAGTTTATGTTGCTTATGAAGACTTCACAGGCTCTGATACCATGTAAATGTTTGCACAAGAGAATTACTGAAAGAGCACAATCTATATTAATTCATTATATCTTTAGCTTATATACTGTGTACATAACAAACCTCAAGTTACAGATAAACATTACAGTTGTATTTTACAGATATGTATTAACTATGAAGATAATAATTGATATTATTATCTCTGTCCTTATCAAGGATACCAAGTGATTTAAGAGAACTTACTTCAGCAAAGAGCCTGGATACCTTCACAGTCATCTACACAAATATTCTTGAATATCAACCTGACTGTCTGGTAAACATTAATTAACTCCTTAGGGTTCTTTTGGTCTGAATAGATATTTTTTCCAATAGTAGGACCTGGTCATGTGTAAATGGATTAGCAGCTGCCAATAGGACGTCATAATTGGGCAAAATATTAATTCAGTTCTACAGTAATTTGCTTCAATATGGTTATTCGGTTCCATTAAAATATGGCAGTAGTAATATATGCATCCCAAAATTCCTGAAGGTTTCTGCCAACAATAACCCTATTCCGTAATTCTTTTTCTTCCCCCCTAATGCAGCCTGAAGTGATCGAGAAGCTTGTTGGAATTCGAGAAGGCATTCCGTGGAAGGATGCAAAATAGGTAATCAACCCAATGATCCAGTTCCTTTGAGCAAATTTAAAGCATGAAGACACCCTAAATGAATAAATAACAAAGCATTTCTTGTTGGGTGTTGGAATGTGATAGACAACCATTTAACTCGAATTCACACAAAAACATCATCCTCAAGATGATATGACTCACTGCATTTATTTTATTTTCTTTTTTCTTTTTCTTTGGAGGGGCATTGATCCATTGGAGATGTTGCTGCTTAAATTAGTAAATCAAGTTTAAAAGTCTTTTATTAGAATTAAATGTACATTCTCCTTGTCACAGGTTGTACAAGAGTGCAAAGAAATTTATGAGAATTCGCTCATAGATGGAAACCCCCCAACGACTGGTTTCGTTTTCCCAAAGGTGGAAGTGCTTGCAAACTTCCAAAGGATCTCTCTAGCGAAAGCTTACTTAGTTCGACTGCCAATGCCAATGCTATGCATGGATTATAACGGCTGTAAATTTTTATCTCAATTCATTCCATGTGATAAATTGATGCATTATTTTTTTTTCAGTTGATATTTGTATTTTTCATTTCGTAATAACTCAAACCTCTATTCTTTAGTAATTATGTATTTATGGCTAATTAATTCAATTGCCATTGAGAATAAAATTTGTTGATTGAAAACAATAGGAAGTTGGAAATTTTTTTTATTTTTTTTTTATTTTTGGAAGTTGAAAATTTTTTTTATTTTTTTTAAAGAAATAGGAAGTTGGAATTCTTAAAAATAGAGAAAAATGTCATTGACATTATTTTCCATGTTTGCTGTTCATTTATAGACAGAATCAAGCAAAATTGTGTTAACATTGACAATTTTGATCAGATTGCCGGATTGGTGAAGCAAGGACCAAGTTAGCCGAAAGTCGTCGGTGAGGGCGTTTGTGGAAATGCAAATAACAGAAATGTTGCTAATCTGTCAGGTCAGTGATATTAGAATGCGGTCCAGTTATTTCCACAAAATGAAAAGTTAAATCCTGGTAAATCTACAATATAGGAACACCTGTTCTCAGTTAAAATATGCAAGCAAACTTTGCACATTAGCTCTTTGAATTTCACCGTTAACATTTCTTTTCGAGTTTACTGCTTGATGCTTTTCATTAGTTTTGATGTGTAGAGAATGCTAAAACTGAGGGATACCAAAGGCTCATTGGTATTTAAAGAGTTCATTAAACTTAATAAAACTTGTCAAAATTATCATAATTTTGATATATATACTTGTTTTTTCTTTATTTCTATGTATGTTTGTGTGTATATACATTTTTTAAAAAAAAACTTAATAAAACTTGTGATCTTTATAATTAAAAATTGATGAAAATACTCTTTATAATAATAAAAAAAAAAAAAAAACTCTTTATTTACATTAGAAATATTCTTAGGCATATTTGGTTTAGTTGTTGCTGGTAATTAATAACTGATAGATGAAAAATATGATTATTTGATAGTATAATTTATTTTTAATATATTATTATTTATGTTAGTTGTTTTTTTTATGTGTGATATAAATCGCAAAAATAATGAAATTGGAAGTTGAAAAATTACAATTAATTATTTTACTGTATAATTATATATATTTTTATTTTAAACATGAATATGATAATTTTCATAAATATTATTTATAATATTTTAATAATTATTTATTATTATTATAATTATATAAAAAATAATTTGAAAAATATTTTTTATCAATAATAATTTTTAATTAGGGAAATATAATCTAAATTTAAATAAGCTACTAAAGGATAAGAAAAAACTTCAAATTGAAATTTTTCAAAACAATAATTACTATTTGGACTCTCAACAGCTATTAATTATTGATTTATTTTTTTATCAAACAAATTGAGTTAGCTATTATTAATCAAAAAATTATTAGTTAGGTTGAACTGGCTTGTGGCCTTATTTGTGTGACTAAACTCGAGATCAAACCATTTATTGTCAAAATTAAATGGAATGCGTACCGAGAGATTCAGTATGATATGAATAAATGAATGAACAGAATTTAGCATATAAATCAAACAATTTGACTTTTTAAAGTTCTTATTACTAATCCTTTTGTTATCATCGAAATAAGTGGTTTATCTTGAAGACTGACTAGTATTTAATTTGAAAATTGTTGGAAAAAATATTTAAAGAAGAAATAAATATATATAAATGGATAAAAAGAAAAAAATAAATATATTATATTTGAAAATAGAATAAAGAAGGTTAAGTTAATAAAATATACAAAAGTTGATTTTCGTTTTTTTTTTTTCTAAAATAAAAGGAAGAAGCATCAAAGTTTAAAATTCTGAACAAACTCAAAGTTAACAAAACCACTAATCATTACCAAAAAAAAAAATATATATGAGACTTAAACATACAAATTCAATAATTCATGATTTAATCTAATTATAATAATGTAATGTTTTTATTTTGTAATCTCATTTAATTGAGAAGAATAAGTCAATAAGGACAAGCTAAAGCACCGCCTGGCTTATGTTGGGTGCGTGTGTTGAGCGCAAGGCAGCGCAAAGGAAGTTGCGTGTCAGCCTGAGTGCAAACGCAACTTACGCAAGCAGTCCCAACGTGTTGGAGCTTTGACGAGTTAAAATGTGGATTTTTAATTTATACTCCTATTTTTTTAATTATCTGTCGTTTTAAATTTACGTATACGAATTAAAAAAATTATTAAATTATCATAATTTTAAAATAAAAAATTAAAATATCTTTTTTAATTTTGATGTAAAAAATAAAAACAATTAATGTAAATATTTAGTAAATAAATAGAAGGGATAAAATTAAAAAATAATAATAAATATATTTTTAAAATTTTAAAATGACAAATATTTTGAAAAAAAAAATCTAAAACAACAGTACACTACAATCTATATATATCAATTATATAAAAGCTTTAACTCACACAAATTATTTTAAAAAAATCATCATATATCAATAATTATTTAAATAATTAATTTTATATAAAGTTATTTCATTAATTTTTTCACTTCGTTATATTTTATAAAGTTCAAATAAAATAATTATTTTTTCAGTTGATATATATATATAAAAGTTTGATTCATATATTTTTTTTATTGATATTAAAAATCATCAAAAGAAAAATTTTTAATATATTAAATAATAATCATAATAATGGTTTATGCATATCAAAATATTTTGAAAAAAAATATATAAATTAAATAAAAATATTAAAATTCACACAAACGGCTTTTTTTTTTTTTTTTAACACGAACGGGCTTATAACAAGTCTGAATTGAATAGTACAAGAAAAAACTTATCCTTAGTGATATATATATATATATATATATATATATATAATTATATACAAATTTTGTACTCATAATAGAGAAAATTCCAAATAACGGAATCTACAACTCTAAAGTTTCTTAAGAAAAAAAAAATAGCACATAGTATTGTTTTTGGTGGCTCCCAATCTCACCTACTTAATTGCTCCCATGCATCATGGCAGACATTTTTTTTTTTTTTTTTGCCCAAAAAAAAAAAATTGTTGCTATTAATAAGGCTGAAGACTCATAAAAGTACAAACAGTAAGCACAATAAAAGAGAAATCTAAAAACAAGGGCTTAAACATGGGCCTGGGTCCCAAAGAAAACCTACCCATTACAAGGAATTGAACACTAGGTTTAGAGCCCATTAAAGTAAAATTACAATTATACCATTGACCTTCACTCTACCTGCCAGAACCATCTACCCAGCTCGTCGACCCTAGCGCCACCTGTTTGGAAGAACAAGCCGCCAGTGACTGTTACGAGCAAAATACCATCGAGCACAGGAGGAGTGAAGGAGGATTTCTCTACCAAGACTTATACCTTCGGAACTTCAAGCCGGTTCGCCTCCAAGGGTCTGGATCAAATATGTAGATCTCACCTTGCTTATGCCAACACGACCATAGCCAAAAAATGGAGACTCCATTAACGAAAGCAATCGCGCTAACCAAACCAAAGCACAGAGTCGCGACGCCTCCGCCAATTAAGTCTTCCCCATCCCCCCCTACATCTTTTTAACCACACAATCCAAAAGAAATGACTTAGGAGGGAGAGACGGATATGGCCGTAGAGATGAACGGTAATCCCGCCGTTATAAACAACAAACCCAGTTGCAAAATACCTAAAAAAAAGGACACAATTAGCACACCAAAAACCCATAAATGGGTAGTCCACACAAACCGAAGGACGACCTTATTAATAGCTGAAAGAAGAAAAAGTTAAAGAAAGCCCTGAAGGCACACTCAAGAAGAGATGAAACCCTAGCAAAGGAAGAATAGGGAGAGGAATTTGAACTAAAACTCAAATTTGTTTGTCCTATGGCAAACATTTCTTTACTAGTCTCTCGACCACATTAATTACATTTCATCTCTTCTTTCCCTCTTCTTCTATCTAGGTAATTTATATTTTCGCCTTATAATAATTAAAAAAATTAATCTTGTTGTAAATCGATTTATTAGAACAGCAGATTGAAAATAATAAATAATATAAAGCAATAATATAAAGAGAGGGAAAAAGATAAAGAAAAATATGTAGAGAGGAAACAAAAAAAAAACTCAAAATCTATATTATTACATTAACCCTAACTTTTTTTATATATAGGAATAGCTAGGATTTTGATGTATATAATATTACTGAAATAACTCTATACTCTAATCTCTCTAAATTATATACTCAAGTCTATTTAAGTAATATCTACATATAATAATTTATTTATAACACTCCCTCTTGGATATTACTTGCGCCATGAATATGCCTCATTAAAAATCTTGCTAAGAAAATCTAGAGGGAAAAAAGGAAAAGAGTACAATTCATGCACTCTTATGTCATTGCAAACTGTCTCGTTAAAACTTTTGGTCAAGAAAACCCTACGGGACAAAAACTTGACTAAGAAAAAAAGTATAATCTTATACTAATTCGCTCCTCCTGTTGAAGACAACACTTTAAGACGGCGCATACCAATTGATGAAACAAGCCGTTCAAATATGTCAGTAGATAAGGACTTAGTAAATAAGCCTTCTAGGTTTGTCACTTAAGAGAATTTGGTGGATATCTATTTCATCACTCTTCTGGAGCTCGTGCGTGTAAAAGAATTTGGATGAAATATGTTTAGTTCAATCACCCTTGATATATCCACTTTTAATTTATGCAATGTGCGATGCGTTATCCTCAAACAATATAGTGGGAGCATCTTTTATTGAGGATAGTTGACAAATCTCACATATGTGTCTTATCATGGATCTCAACCAAGCACATTCTCGACTTGCCTCATGCAGAGCCAAAATCTCTGAGTGATTGGAGGAAGTAACAACCATAGTTTTCTTTACAAACCTCCATGAAATTACAGAACCACCATAAGTAAACACATAACCAGTCTGAGATCCACCAATATGGAGATCAGATAAATAACCAGCATCTACATATCCCACTAGTGTCTTATATGAATTAGATGGAAAATATAATCATAAATCAATAGTACCCCGAAAATAACACAATAAGTGTTTTACACCACTCCAATGTCCCTTGGTAGATGTAGAGTTTTACCTAGTTATGAGATTTACTGCAAATTCAATATCAGGTCTGGTACAATTTGCAAGATACATAAGTGCCCCTATAGCACTCAACTATGGTACTTCAGGACCAAGTAGCTCTTTGTTATCTTCTTTAGGTCTAAAAGGGTCTTTCTTCATGTCCAGTGAGCTGACCACCATTAGTGTGCTTAAGGGAAATAATTTATCCATGCAAAATTACTTAGGTACATTTTCCACATAAGTAGACTGGTGTATTAGAACTCATTGGGATAAATGATCGATCAATATGCCGATACAAAATTTTGTTTCCCCTAAATTTTTCATCTCGAACTTATTTTTCAAATAAGTACATGCTTCTTTAAGTTCGTTAAGAGTCCCAATGATATTTAGATCATCAACATATACTGCAATAATAACATAACCATTCTGTGATCTTTTTATGAATACACATGGACATAGTGTATCATTCACGTATCTTTCTTTCAATAAGGATTCACTCAAACAATTATACCACATATGTCCAAATTACTTTAATCCATATAGGGATCTCTATAATTTGATTGAATACATGTCGTGTGTTTAATGTGCATTAATCTCCGGTATATTTAGTCCTTCAGGGACTCTTATATAAATATCATTTTCTAATTTCCCATATAAGCAAGTTGTTACGACATCCATAAGGTGCATATCAAGCCTTTCTTTAATTGCCATACTAATTAAGTAACGGAACATGATCATATCCATAACAGGAGAATAAGTTTCCTCATTGTCAATACCAGATCTCTGCGAAAAACCCTAGGCAATTAACCTCGCTTTATATCTTACCACCTCATTATTCTCATTACGCTTTCGAACAAACACCCATTTTATACCCAACTAGTTTTGCATTTTGGGGAGTCAGCATAACAGGTCTGAATACCTTACGTTTAGAGAGCAAGTCTAGCTTGGCCTGAATTGTCTCTTTCCATGATGGTCAATCATGTCTATGCTGACATTTAGTTATATTCATAGGTTCTGGATCCAAATTATCTCTTGAAACAGCAAGAGCTACTGTTGAGGCAAATTCATCATCAACAATAAATGAATTTTTATCTAATGTTTCTCTTGTATTCACAAAATTTAATCAAGATCTCATAATTTTCATTCATCTCATTAACTCTATGAGCCATATAAGGAGGATGTAATTATTCTTTTATCTCAGTCTGTATCTCATCATTCGTTATAGCTCTTTCACTAAGATCTTCCTCTTCAAGAAGCTTCTCTTTAGGAGATTTTCCTAGTGTGAACCCTCAATTTTACACTCTTAAGATGCTACTGCAACTTGACACCTGCTAAATTTCGTGCGCTACGCAGAGCCAGTACTACGGTCCCGTTAACGGTTTAGCGGGCAGGGGTCAAGGGGGCAGCGCATTGAAAAAATGGATTTTTAAGCATAATATTACAAGGAGACTGACACTTTTTCGAAACTGACCAAATTTTTCCCCCAAAATGACTGCCAAAATATCCGATAATTAATTTCGGATCTACCGCCACTGATCGGTAATTTTTCGAATCTCATAATACCTCGAAAACTGACCCGAAAGCCCCAAAAAACTGACCTAGGGGCCGCGCTGCCACGCGGGCGTCCGCTAGGCGGGCCTGTTGATCGGCAAGGAAGCCTGGAGGCCGCCACAGGACGCATCTGCGGATGCACCACGAGACCCGCGGATGCCGTGGGTGCCTTGGCGGACGTGCCTGACGCGTGTCAGACGGGTCAGTGCAGGCTTGACGCGTGGCAGACGTGTCAGCACTGAGCTGACACGTCCGCCCAAGTGGCTGACGGCCGCCGTTAGGGCCACTCGCGGACGCGCGTGGTTCTGACGCGCATCCACGAGCTTCTATCGCGGTTGTCCTCTTTCTTTCGCTGAATTTCTCATTTTACCCCTCCTTCAGCTCGTTTTTTAGCACTTTTGACCCTATTATTTTGGTCTTTTCACACTTTCTCTTCCTAAACTACCCCCACCTCATTTTCCTATAAATACCCCCTCCATTTTCCCTTTCAAACTACACCTTAGAGCCTTTGTTGATAGCTATCCAATTGCTTTCTTCTCTCTCTCTCTATAATTAGTTTTCTCACTCATTTTGAGTAAATTCAATTAATTAATTAATTAAAAATCAATTTTAATTAATTAATTAATCTTTCAATTAGTTTTCACTCATTTTGAATTAGTTAATTAATTAAAAATTAATTTTAATTAATTAATTTTTCATTTAGTTTTCACTCAATCTGATTAATTAATCACTTTAATTAATTAATCTTTTTAATTAATTAATTAAAATTGGATAATTAAGCAACCAAATCATCAAATTAATTTCCTTCGAGATTAATTTAAATCCATCATCCAAAGCCGATAAAACAGTATTTCAATCTGAAAAATCACTTTGCCCACTCAAAATCCCCCCAAAGAGAAGGTACATCATTTTCTCTCACCAACTCTAAAATCACCCCAAATCAAATCAAATCAATCTAACCAATCCCTAAACTCTTCCACCTCACAGTAGAATGAATTACGTGGATTTTGATCCCCATTCAATGGAGTACATAGGCAAGCTTGGAATCTAAATCCAAGTTTCAAATCCAAATTCCAATCAATCCCCTTCCCCTTTTTTATTTTTCATGTAAATGTCTATTTATACTTTTCTTGTAAATTTCAATTAAAGTAATTATTTAATTATTTTTGGAGTAAAAGAGCGATCTTGTGATTTCCCTAGTACCCATAAGGGCTAGAGGAAATACTCTCATTTTACTTGTGGATGTTTAAATACTTGCTCTTTATTTTCCCCATATATCTCATAATTATGCTATGCTCATATATTATAAATCGTCATTAATACTTGTCATTCATGAAATTAATTTTCAAAAGTCAAATTAAATTTAAGAGCCAAATTGAGATTATTTTAACTAAAAACCTAGTCCACGAGCTCAACCTGATTTGAGGACTAGTGACTTTATCCTTGGGTAAATTAATCAAAGATTAATAAATTAGAGTCAAATTGGATTTTTCCTTAATTTTTTCATTTAAATAAATTAGGGTGGCGACTCCTGAATCTCTTTCAAAAATCAAAAATTAATTTTTCGAGGCGATAGCCGCTTTCAATCATGAGCACCGAAACTCGTACCTTAACTTCTCTTAAAAATTGCTCGCCTTTCCTTAAGGCACCTATAAGGCTCCCAAGCAAAGGAAGGGGCATTCGGGCGAGGCCTCACAGTTGGCGACTCCACTGGAGACTAGTTGCCACCCTTTTCCAAATAAAAGGAAAGCAAATAAAGAGGATTACTATTTAGTTTGAATTTTTTTCAAAATAAATCTCCAGTTGGCATTTAAGTTTAATTTGACTTTCATGCATCATTTTGCATAATAAAAGGCTCCTTGCCTAAACCTAGATTTAGGAAAACTTTTGGATGGTGAGTAGCATTGGCTCAACAACTCTCTTTGAGTATATTGGGAGATAACGAAAGCATTCCACCCCGTGACGAATCCCCAATCATTTCGGTGGTGTAACGAGTAATCCGTACTGTTGGACCTACGCGAGTCTCTTTGACTCACATGTGGTTAGGTATATCGATATTCTAGTGGAATGGGGACCCTTAAACTAAGCTACCCTTTACCCTTGTGCATATAGTTGCCTTAGTCTTGGACTTTAGGTTCCGTGGATCATAATAATCAAGACCTTATGCATATACCTATGAAACCTTTTTGGCATGCATCAAGACATAACCATGCATACAAACCTCGCGTCCAAGTTATGCCTTGAACAACACACTCAACCAGTAAACCCGGTGAAAGGAATCATTTTCCTGATATAACATTGCATCTGTATATCCTTTTTCCAGTGTAATTTCTTATCCTTCCTTTTTCCTTTTCTTTTGAAGGTACCGATGGCTAACCCAACCAACATGGATACCATGAACACCCTCCTCACCAACCTCCTTAAAAAGCAAGAAGAGAATTTCAAGCCAGCCTCAACTTTTCCCTCAGTACGCAACAAGCCAATTTCAGCAAAGCTTTAGCTGCTCAACAAATTAATTTCAACCGAGCTCTGATTGCTCAACAAGCCAGCTTCAATAATACATTGGCCCATCTCACTAAAGCCTTGAGCTCTCAAAAGTAGACCCTAAACCAAATCAAGTCGAATCTAATGGCTTCAAGTCCTTTGA
>CATKHJ010509394.1:0-15000 GCA_949750685.1 Vernicia montana
ACAAAATACTAATGGACTTCAAATATACATTTAATACAATGGAACAATTGATTTATATAAACATATATTTATTGCCATATAATAATGTTGTTTTACATTTACATAAACATATATACTGCTCTAGGGCATATACTCTAACAGTGCTTCCCACATGTAACAATTAGAATGGCTGCTAATGCCTTGCTCACCCTCATATCAGTAACTGAAGTGGAATCTAATGCTTTGCTCACTCATAAATAGTAATATAGATCGTAAGACTGATCAGGTCTTATGGCTAGGACCACCCCTCCTAGCTAAGGCGGATATGCTCACCCTATCCGCAAGCTTAGATCATGTACACATGACTGATGTGGGAATTTCTGCTTTCAGTTATACAGTATGATCACTTTGGAACCAGTATGCAAGCTTTTTAATGTTTTGAATCAACAGTATACAATAACGATTCATATAAGATTTAATGAAAGATGAGCAAATGAAGGAACAAAGAAATTTAGTAAATAGATCAATTAGATCCTTTAAGGAACATTGTTATGAAAATGATTTATCAATTAGGATACACTAAGTGTTCAAAGAAAAACATTAGATTAAGGATGGATTCATTACAATGAAAGGGTTGATATGTAAAAGTTAAACTCTTTTACAATATTCAATTGAAGTATAATTTTAGTACTCTTAGTCAAATAGTAAGAAGTAGGCCGAATGCGTCAATTAAGGGATTCAAATAATAATAATTAGGCCAAAGGCCTCAACGAAAGGATTTCAATAACAATAGATAGGCCAAAGGCATCATTAAAAGGAATAATTCAAATAATTGTTTCATTTAAGAAATGTAAGATCTTCAAAGTACTCACCTTGACTTCCTTAGCTCCTAACACAAGCTCTTATTACACTTGTTAATAATGCTCCTTAATCTCCAGAACATCTTCCTCCTTTAGGTTCTACATTGAACCATATCATTTATACCATATAACCAAGATTATTAAATACCTTATCGATTTGACCATTCTAATTTCAATTCTAATACTCTTAGCTAATATCGATGAAAATCAATATATTCAATAGCATATACATATCCACATATAATAATCCGTAATATAATTTTATTCACTCTTCCAATTACTGGTCTAACGACCTGGAATATATTCGTAATATCCATTATTTGCTTTATAGCAATTCAATACATTTTCACATTTGATTCATATTGAATCATTATATTCAATTCATTATTCATTATTCTCATTTATCATTTATTTATTATTTTCGTATATAGATAATTTATTAGTTTACAATTGTTAACTTTGAAACATTACATTCTTATTTATTGTCTAGTTATGTCACTAGACCTTGTCACCTTATTTCTGTCATTTCTCATGATGTACTAGTCCAAATGAGTTGATTATTAATTTTTTTAAATTAGACATATACACTTACCACATATCTAAAATTGAACTTAAAATTCAATTTATAGAAAACTTGGTGATCATTTCAATTCAATTCTATTTTTCTTACAGGGCAAACTGACCATATCATACTATTTTGAGTATAACTCAAGATTTATAATTTAAAATGAAATTTTCTTTTATTGGGAGTTACTAGAGACATTAAGTAATATTTTTTATGTTTTGAGTTTAGCCCATTTCTATCTTTTAAGTCCTTAAATCAGTAGATCTAATTCAGTTTACAAGTTGAATCCAAATACAAAGTCAGTTACAGTGCATGCTCTATTTTGCATACTACGCTTGGAATTTTATTTATCCATTTTGTGGATTAGTTCTATACATATCAATTATCATTTTACTAGTTTTCAGTTTCTTTATACTATACATTATTGTAACTAGTATCAATACAGTTTATTAAACTTATTTCATTAATCATGTTCATAACATTTTATGAGTACATATGTACTATAATATCATAGATACATAAAAAAAAATTATGTGTATTTAACCAAGTTTTTATTTGAGCTCCTATTTGATATCGTTATCTCAATAATTGTTTAAATTGTCTTTCAATGGCATTATTGTTAATTCATAGGAATTATCTAGATTCAGGATATTACATTCGACCCCCCTTAATAAAATTCGTCCCCGAATTTTTCATAAACTAGTCCAATGAATTTTCTCAAGGTTATTTTTCAACACTTTGCTTTTACCATTAACTTGATTAAATTATTGCTTTTCATTTCAATCCTTGTTTCCCTTTTCCTTTCTTAGAAAATAGGACTTCGATATCTCAAAATCTTTTATACGTATAATGGAACAATAGGTGAGCTATTAGTTTATCTTATATCATTTTACTTTATATATATTTTCACTGGTTTTAACAAATCGTATGATTAGTTTATCTGTATTTTTTTTGTTATAATTTTGTATTGTACAATACTAAACATCGACTTTTATTCAATAAACTCGAAGATTTCACCTTCTTTCAATACCTTGTTTTACATATGCAAAATTAATCAAGATGAATTTCTTATTTCAATTTCTTTGAAATCGTCTGTACTCTTTTGTAGCATGGTTCTTTCCAGATTTGAACAATTCCTTCAATATTGAAGGGGTATGAATCAGGAAACCATACCTATTTTCAGGTCCATCATTATTTTCTATCACTTTTATACAATCATTTATTTTCACAGTTTAGTCATTCAATTAACGATGTGCTTTCCCAAGTCTTTATTTACAAATTTGTTTTGTTGGGATTCATTATTTTTGAACACTTTATATGTGGAAAGAACAATGTAACTCCATGTAAATTATGGCTTCCTGAAGAAACTAAGGCTCTCTAATGGTATTTCCAGTCAATGATTACAAGAAAATCCGTGTCGATAAGGAAAAATTGGGAAGATAATTATTTTGAAAATTTTCATTTCTAAAACAAATTTTTAACCCTGTTGCTATTGTAGGAACATTTCATCATTCCCATCATCTTTAATTTTCATCTTATGGATGATTCTCAAGATCTTTATAAATCTAATGAAGTACTTGATCAAAACTTTTCTATTCTTAATGAAATGATGAATCTATGCTCTTACTATTGTAATAGAATAGTTATATCCTGAGGTTTTTCTCAGTCGAGGAAGTTAATATAACAATGCTTTTGTCTTTTCTTTTAATTTCGTTGTCGATTATGAAAACTTGCCAAAAGGCAAAAAATAAAATTAGAATCATTACTTCCTCGTATAACGAAGCGAGAATCTTATGCGTTATACCATTACATAATATAATTGCTACCTAATGTCATAATCATTTTGTCTATGTAGCTATTCATATCTGTATAGCACACACGTGGATTTTCTTGTACTTGAGTTTACGTCAATTAGTCTATTGTTGACATTCTCTATTAAAATCAATCTATTTTTCCTTTATTATCTATCGCAACTTCAATTGATTTATCTGGATATCATAATAAGTAACTTTCTCTCTTTGCTTATTGTGTCTCATTGTTTTTAATAAGTGGAATGGGTGGAAGATTACATTTATTTCCAAATGTTAGGTTACTATTAGCAATAAAAATGAGGAGAAAACACCCGTCTCCTCAATTACCTTGTCTTATTTAATTCTTACTTTAGCTTGTAAGTCTGTTGCTTCTCAATCTCTTCACATTTATTTAACAAATCTTTTCCGTCCTCTTACTGTATGTTGTTTCAATTGGAATAATATATAGGCATACATCATTATATGTAGTCACAATGTTCAAACAGTTTTCTGTACCACCCTTCTATTATAGTGAGATGTATCAGCTTATAATCGTTTCCTTTCTCTGGAATACATATAGGAGTTAATATACTTTATCATCATTCTTAACATATATCCATTTCATATGGTATTCGTATTCTCTGCAATTCAAATTTTCCTTAAGGGATGCATATACTCAATTGAATAACTTGTCACCTGATTTATTTCATATCAATCTTAATCATTTCATATTTCCTTCTATCTCCATGTCCGACTCTTCTGGAGTAACTTCTAGATGTATTCAGGTCTCCTTAAACATCACAATTTTTTATTCATATAATCTTTCACATCTTTTCCAAGATTACTTTTAGTCCATTGTTTACTCTTTGACCAGTGCAAAGTTCTTAATTATTCATATTTCTTTTTCTTTCTTAACTTTTCTGTCATAAATCATTATCCCGATCAGTTTCTTATATCCTTATACGTCAGCAATCCATTTTAACTATCTTTAATTTCTCTTTCTCTTTAACTATTTACAATTTAAGTATCCATTATCTCAAGTCAAACTCATCTATTCCATTAGTTTCACTGCTATAACTTCTCTTTTACTTATTCTCTTTTCAGTCTCCTCTTTATCAATTACATTTTTCAACCACACTGGTTTTTCATTGCTCAATAGTTTTACTATCTTTACAGTTTTCTGCATGTTACTATCTTTTACACTTTTCTTTTTAGCATTTACTGTTTCATCTAATCGATATCTCATTTACCTGTCTTGGTCACATTCTGTGTTTATCACTTTCTACAACATTTACTCTATTCCATGTCTTCTTATCTTTATTTACACAGGATCTTTTAGTAGAATGTATTTAGTTTAATTAATAAAGCTCCACTAATATTTCACTTGTACACATTCCTTTTTATCATTTCTATCATTATAATTATGACTTTTTATCTCCCTTATAATTTTGTATTTAGCACCGTACTTATCTTATTCACCCATTTCTCTTCACTTTTCCTGTTCTTTTAAGACTTTAATTAAGTCTAGAAAAAATTACTCATAGTTTCCTTTATCCATTTTCATTATCCACGTTTCTCTAAAGACAGTGCGATATTCATTGATTGTTGATCATTTTCTTTCTCGAAAACAGTATTCAACATTCTTTCTTTCAAGTCGTATATAATATCTACGTAGATAGCAGAAAAATTTTGAATTCCCTTCGTGCGGTTGTCATTGCCGGGGAGTACATAATAGCTAGCATATAATGCCTTTCTCTTTTCACTTGTCAATCCTTGCTGCGATTTATATCGTTGCGTCTACACTTTTCACTTGCTTTCATTTCTCCTCTAATCTGCCGCCTAAACATAGGCAACTTTAACAAATGATCGTACATTAACACAATGTGTAGATCAACGTTAAATTTCTAAGCTTTTATTATTATAAGATAGCTTCCTTAGGATTTTTTATCCTAAGTAATACACATGTTTTCGTATATAAATAGTTTATACATTTCTAGCATTATTCACATTATGTAAGTCTTTCACAACCAATCGATATTTTGATATCTTTATCAATGTTCAACATATGATTGTTACATGGAATTTCTAATTAATAATGTACATTCGTTTTCACTATTACAGAAGCGATCTCTAGGGGACCGACCTCCTTTTCACACTTGCCACTTCACTTTCATATCACAGTTTAGTACAATTGTATCATTCATAGTATGTTCAACATTTTATTCATATAATTATTATAGTAGTGTATGTTTACACACACTAGTTCTTTTATATTTATAGTACACACATATACAACACACTCAATGATGAGAATTCATTCATATATGGATAACGAGGAACTATCTTAATGATGGACTGTAATGGACGATTAGGAATCCTATGCTCCATGGTTTAACTTATATACTATGACTCCGTAACATTTATTAGTCTATATTAGACTTACACTTTTGCTCTGATACCACATTGTCACATCCCACCTTAGGCGATGTGACCGTCCTAGGGCACAGGTAACCTTAAAGGCACCAACAACCTGTAGAACCCCCTTGTATGATACCACAATACATTTAACACCATAAATTATGAACCCAAGATCACAACCTGCATTATCAGTAGCATGTGTTCCATATATCGCAATGTATGCTAGTCATTATTAACATCAATCACATATAAATTTATTAAATATTAATTTCTGTATCCATTTTAACACATGACATTACAATTTCTAAATTATATAAAGAATGCAACTTAACCAATTATTACAATACTAAACCATAATAATCCATGGAGCTCTAAATGATTTGACCCAAACTGTAAGTTGTAATCATTTTACATCCAATGAAGTAATCCCAAGTGGAGATAGATACTTGAGATCCACTTGTTGAGTCTGCTACTGAACCTGAAATAAAACACTATGGGGGTGTGAGAGAAGCTCAGTGAGTACTTTACAGTAAATTTGAAACAGTATATGAATATTTGTTTAACAATAAAATTATCAAGATACCAATGTAACAGTGTGGAAGAAACAATTAGTCAATGATCAATAACAGTTGGGGTTTAATAACAACGTTCCAATGAAACAGTGGAGGAGAAATAATTTTCCATTGATCAATGGCAATTGAGATTCAATATCAGGATTCTAATATAACATTGTAGAAGAAACAATTTTCCAATGATCAATCGCAATTGAGATTCAATAATATCATTTTAGCAGAAATCACAGTCTTGAAAGCGGTGTGCTTCCCACATGTAACACTTAGAGTGGCGGCTAATGTCTTGCTCACCCTCATATTAGTAATTAGAGTGGCAGCTAATGCTTTGCTCACTCATAAATAGTAATATAGAGTGTAAGACTGATCAGGTCTCATGGCTAGGACCACTCATCCTAGTTGAGGCGGATACGCTCACCCTATCCATAGGCTTAGATCATATACACATGACTCATGTGTTACCCCACATCAGATGGGGATTTCTGCTTTCAGTTATACAGTATGATCACTTTGGATCTAGTATGCAAGCTTTTCAATGTTTTGAATCAACAGTACACAATAATGATTCATATAAGATTTAATGAAAGATGAGCAAATGAAGGAACAAAGGAATTTAGTAAATAGGTCAATTAGATCCTTTAAGGAACATTGTTATGAAAGTGATTTATCAATTAGAATACACTGAGAGTTCAAAGAAAAACATTAGATTAAGGATGGATTCATTACAATGAAAGGGTTGTTATGTAGAAGGTAAACTCTTTTATAATATTCAATTAGAGTACAATTTTAGTACTCATAGTCAAATAGTAGGAAGTAGGCCAAAGGCCTCAATGAAGGGATTCAAATAACAATAATTAGGCCGAAGGCCTCAACAAAAGGAATTCAATAACAATAGATAGGCCAAATGCCTCATTAAAAGGAATAATTCAAATAATTGTTTCATTTAAGAAATGTAAGGTCTTCGAAGTACTCACCTTGACTTCCTTAGCTCCTAACACAAGCTCTTAGTATACTTGGTAGTGATTCTCCTTAATCTCCAGAACATCTTCCTCTTTTAATTTCTACATTGAACCATATCATTTATACCATATAACCAAAGATTATTGAATACCTTATTAATTTGACCATTCTAATTTTAATTCTAATACTCTTATCTAATATCGATGCAAATCAATATATTCAGTACCATATACATATGCACATATAATAATCTGTAGTACAATTCTATTCACTTTTCCAATTACTGGTTAGACAACCTGGAATATATTCGTAATATCCATTATTTGCTTTATAGCAATTCAATACATTTTCATATTAGATTCATATTGAATCATCATATTCAATTCATTATTTATTATTCATTATTCTCATTTATCATTTATTCATTATTTATGTATATAGATAATTTATTAGTTTATAATTGTTAAGTTTGAAACATTACATTCTTATTAACTTTGAAATATTACATTCTTATTTATTGTCTAGATATGTCACTAGACCTTGTCAATTTTTTTCTGTCATTTATCATGATGTACTAGTCCAAGTGAGTTGATTCTTTTTGTATTTTAAAGTAGACATATACACTTACCACATATCTAAAATTGAACTTAAAATTCAATTTATAGAAAACTTGGTGATCATTTCAATTCAATTATGTTTCTGTTATAGGGCAGACTGACCCTGTCATACTATTTTGAGTATAACTCAAGATTTATAATTTCAAATGAAATTTTATTTTACTGAGAGTTACTAGAGACATTAAGGAATATTTATTATGTTTTAATTTTAGCCCATTTCTATATTTAAAGTCCTCAAATCAATATCTCTAATTCAGTTTACAAGTTAAATCTAAATACAAAGTTAGTTACAGTGCATGCTCTATTTTGCATACTACACTTGAAATTTTATTAAGCCATTTTTTGGATTAATTATACACATATTAATTATCATTTTACTAGTTTTCAGTTTCTTCTAATTCTATTTCTATCATGCTCAATTCATGAGATATATCTTCAAGTCTATTAATGATGCTAAATTATAAGAGTTTACATACCTTATCACCTTTACTAGGTCATATCTCAAAATATACATGTCAAATTTCAATTTTATTTTACAAAGATATTATAAAAATATTAATTATTATTTTTAATGTTTTATACTTGGCTTAATTCAGCCTCTAAATCCACCTTTTAGACTATTCCATTTCGAACTACCCATTCAATTTATAAACAATACCAGTTTCAGTTTAAGTGTGATTTCTCTTTGTAAATATAAAATCTATTAAATTCCTTATATAGGAGTATAACTGAGACATTTACCTACAACTTTTATGTTTTGTCTATCTCCAAATTTTGTTCATAACATCCTCTATAGATTCAAACATTCCGGGTTTACTCAGAAACCCCCAAATCCATGTCTGTTCATTTACAAGAGTCATATCTCATCGCTCTTCAAGAATTTCATAAAATCCTTTTATGGACCTCTAATTAAGGTAAAACATTACAGCTTTCATGTTTTACACTTCCCCAATTTTGGCCTCTAAGTAGACAGTATGGGTGCTCCAATATTATACTCAATTCAAAACCTAGGTTTTCCAATTCAAGTTCAATAACCAAACTAAACTCTATCTTGCAATTTAAATTCAATAAACTCATCAATATTTTCAATTAGCTTCATAATACACCCATAAATATTAATAAACACAATTAATAATTTTTCCCCAATAAATTATGCATGGGCTGAACCATGGAAAGGAAAGAAGAAGAAGAATTTCTTTAAACTTTAACATAAAACTTTAATTATCCATGCTTAAAACAAAATCTGGAAGGCAAGATTTGAAGTTACCTTAGAGTTTCTTGGCTTGGTAAAGATATCCTTGAGGGACCGTCCATCTCTTAGAAGAACAAAACCAGAGTTTTCTTTTTATGACAACTGATAGCAATTAGATGATTTTAAAGCTTCTTAGATAAGCCTTAGTTGAATGAATGGTGTAAATTTGTTAAGTTTGATCCAATGGCTAGTAATTTAGCTAAAATTTGAATTTACATAATTTATTTATATATAGATAAATATGACCATATTTTATTGATGATGGAAATTTCCTTACTTATATAGAAATTTTGACTAATGGAAATGTGGGACCCATTTCCATTAATTTAATTTGACCATTATTTCCATATAGTTTTAAGCTAATTTTATATTCCCATATACATGTTGGGCTGGCCATATTGATATATGGTTAGGCCTCCCACTTTGTTGCATATGTTCATTTACAGTTAACTCGCCATCTCGACAGTTTTTGTGAAATGATTGCTTTACCCTTCCTTTACATTGTACATTATTGTAACTAATATCAATGCAGTTTATTAAACTTATTTCATTAATCATGTTCATAACATTTTATGAGTACATATGTACTATAATATCACAGATACATAAAAAAAATTATATATATTTAACCAAGTTTTATTTGAGCTCCTATTTGATCTCGTTATCTCAATAATTATTTAAATTGTCTTTCAATGGCATTATTGTTAATTATTAGGAATTATCTGGATCCAGGATATTACAATTCATTAAGTCTATAAAAGCTACAGGTGTATAAGTAAGCCCAAATGACATCACCAAAAACTCATAGTGACCATATCAGGTTCTGGACGTTGTCTTAGGTTCTTCATCGCTCCTAATTCTCAACTGATGATAATCCGATCTCAAGTCTATCTTGGAAAAACACTTGGCCCCCTGAAGTTGATCAAACAAATCATCGATACGGGAAGAGGATATTTATTTCAGATAGTCACTTTGTTCAGTTGTCTGTAATAAATACATAGCCTTAGTGATCCATCTTTCTTTTTAACAAAAAGTACTAGTGCACCCCAAGGGGAAGTACTAGGTCAGATAAAGCCCTTATCCTAGAGCTCCTACAGTTGCTCCTTTAACTCTTTCAACTCAATCGGTGCCATCCTGTAAGGTGACATAGAAATAGGATCCGTACCTGGTACCACATCAATACATAATTCAATCTCTCTATCTAGGGGTAATTCTAGTAGCGCATTGAGAAACACATCAGGAAACTCATTAGCTACAGGTACGTTTTCAACTCTACCCACATTAGCTGTTACATCCTTAATCATGGCCAAATAGCCTTGACAACCATGCCTCAACATCTTCCGAGCACTAATGGCTTAAATCAAATTTTAATGAGCAACAGTACGATCTCCTTTGAAGCTAAACTCTAAATCATCAAGTTTACGAAATACCACTTCTTTACTTCTACAATCCACAAAGGCAAAATGTGAAGTTAACCAATCCATGCCTAAACTAACATTGAAATCCATAACATCTAACAATATTAGATATGCTATCATTTCTCTTCCTTCTACTTTAACTGGGCAGGAAGGAAAGACCACATCAACTACCAAAGCCTCACTCAAAAGGGGGTAATGATAGACAATGGACATTTTAAAGTAACTGATTGTCTTTCCAGTCTTATGGCTAAACTAGGAGAAATAAAAGAATGTGTAGCACCCGGATCAATGAGTACTCGAGCCTCAATATAACATATAGAAAGAATACCTGAAACAACTGCATTGGATGCCTGAGCATCCTGATATGTCAAGGTGAACACTATGGCTTACCCTCTACCTGACTGACTGTGACCCTGAGATTGACTAGATCCTCTACCACCCATCCTACCTCCTGAACCTTTCCCTTATGCACTCTGGCCCTGCTGGCCTCCGTAAGAACTACCTGCCTAAGAAACATAAAGAGTGGAGTAAACGGGTTGGCCTACACTAGCCATAGACCCCTGAGTATGAGTCTGCTGACTTTCAAACTGAGGACATTCCTTAGAAAAGTGACCTGTCCTACCACACTTATAGCATTCATTAGTACCAAAGCGACACTGACTCCGATGCATTTTACCACATCTATCACAAGCGATATTTCCCGATCCTGAACCACTCTATCTTGAACTCTGACTATAAGTTGTCCTATAAGTCCAAAGAGCATCATCAAGATTTTGTGCCCAATCTTTTCTTGAGTTGTTAACAGTATTCTCCAATATGCGCTTCAACTCACGATTTGAAATTTTTACTTGACCACTTGTTTGAGTATGATAAGAAGTGGCAACCTTGTGAGTTACTCTACACTTCTTCAACAAGGCATCAAAAGAACGATTGTAAAAATGAGAGCCTCCATCACTAATAATTGCTCTTAGAACTCCAAATCTAGAAAATATATTTTTCTTCACAAACCGCATCACCACTCTAGAGTCATTGGTAGGACTTGCAATGGCTTCAACCCACTTTGATACATAATCCACAGCTACCAATATATATTGATTGTTAAATGAAGAGGGAAAAGGACCCATGAAGTCAATTCCCCAAACATCAAACAATTCAACCTCCAATATGCCATTGAGTGGCATATCATGTTTCCTATTCTTTGGCAATGATCACATGACACCACAAAATCTCTTGCATCTTTGTACATGGTAGGCCAATAAAAACCTTATTGCCAAATTTTAGCAACCGTTTTGGAAGTGCTTGCATGGCCTCCACTCTCTCTTGAATTGCAATGCTCCAAAATGCTTCTTATTTCCTCTTCAGGCACACATCTCCTAATCAAACTATCCCCACAATACTTGAAAAGAAGAGGTTCATCCCAGAAGTAGTATTTTACATCAGAAAAGAATTTCTTCTTTTTATGATAAGATAAGTCATGAGGGACAACTCCATTAACCAAGTAATTGACAAAATCTGCATACCAAGGAATGATATTGGAGATTTCTAACAAGTGCTCAACGGGGAAGTAGTAATTGAGTGGCATGTCATCTTTAAATTATTTGTTTCGCTCTAGTCTAAACAAGTGATCTGCAACCACATTTTCTACCCCTTTTTTTGTCTTGAATCTCAAGGTCGAATTCTTGAAGAAGAAGTACCTAACGAATCAATCGAGGTTTGGCATCCCTCTTTGACATTAGGTATCTTATTGCAGTATGGTCTGTGAAGACTATCACCTTAGATCCAACAAGATAAGAACGGAACTTGTTAAGAGCAACAATAATCGCAAGCATCTCCTTTTCAGTAGTGGCATTATTCTTTTGAGCTTCATCCATGATCCTACTTACATAGTAAATGACATATACTCTCTTCTCTTTTCTTTGGCCAAGAACAACTCCCACAACAAAGTCACTTGCATCGCACATGATCTCAAATGGCAAATTCCAATCAGGTGGTGTAATTATTGGGGCTGAAATTAAATCTTTTTTTAACTTGTCAAAAGAACTCAAACACTCTTGCTTAAAATCAAATGTAGCATCTTTATTAAGCAATTCACAAAGAGCTTTGGCAATTTTAGAAAAATCCTTGATAAAGCGACGATAAAAGCCTATATGACCAAGAAAACTTCTTACTCCCTTTACATTAGTTAGTGGTGGCAAATTTTCAATGACTTCCACCTTGGCTCGATCCACCACAATTCCAGCTTGAGAAATCTTGTGACCTAGAACAATCCGCTATTGTACCATAAAATGACACTTTTCCCAATTAAGCACGAGATTTGATTCTTCACAACGTTCTAAAACTCTTTTCAAATTCTCCAAACATTCATCAAAAGAAGACCCATAAATAATAAAATCATCCATGAAAACTTCCATGGTCTTCTCAACAAAATCTGAAAAGATGAACATCATGCAACGTTGGAAAGTTGCAGGGGCATTACACAATCCAAATGGCATCCTCCTATATGCAAAGGTACTATAAGGACATGTAAAGATGGTCATTTCTTGGTCTTCCGGAGCAATAGGAACCTGAAAATATCCTGAAAAACCATATAGAAAACAAAAGTTAGCATTACCCGCAAGTCTCTTAAGCATTTGATCGATAAAAGGCAAAGGAAAATGATCTTTGCGGGTAGCATCATTAAGTTTCCTATGATCAATGCAAACTCTCCAGCCTGTTACAGTCCTAGTAGGGATCAATTCATCATTTTCTTTTTTAACAATAGTCATCCCACCCTTTTTAGGTACCACATGCACAGGACTAACCTAAGAGCTATCAGAAATTGGATAGATTATTCCTGCATCTAACAATTTTGTTACTTCAGTCCTCACAACTTCTTTCAAGTTTCTATTCAAACTTCTTTGATTTTCAATTACAAGTTTATGGTTGTCCTCCATTGAAATTCTATGCATGCAAATGATAGGGCTAATCCCTTTAATATCAGAAATAATCCATCAAATTGCTGATTTATTAGCTCTCAAAATTCTCAAAGTTTTCTCAAGCTGTAACTCACTCAATTCAGCACTTACAATAACAGGTAAAGTATTATTAGGGCCAATAAAAGCATACCTGAGATGGGAAGAGAGTGATTTCAATTCAAGAGTTGGTGCTTGCTCAATGGATAGTAGAGGAAGTGACTTACCTTTACCTAGCTCTTCAAATTGATGCCTTTTATGGAATGGTGTAGGCGAGGTAGCTTCCAATACATAAGCAAATTCAGCAACTCTTTCATCTTCATTACTAGTTGTTGCACTATTCACTAAACAAGCTTCAAAAGGGTCTTCAAAATGTTCTTTTTCCCATACCTTTTGAATCAACTGTCCACTCGGAAGCAACTATAAAAAAAAGTAGGATATTTGCCTGCTTTCAAAATGTTGAACTTGATCTCTTCATCACCTACCCTTAAGGTTGACTTCCTTTGCTTTACATTTATGAGTGCTCCAGTTGTCGCAAAAAATGGCCTCCCAAGAATAAGTGGAATTTCTACATCTTCATCCATATCGAGAACAACAAAATCCACAGGAATGTAGAATTTGTCCACTTTGACCAACACATTTTCTGTAATCCCAACGGGGTACTTCACTGAACGATCAGCCAATTGCAAAGTCATATTGGTAGTTTTTAATTCATTAAACCGTAATCTTTTGCAAATTGACCATGGCATGAGACTCATACTAGCATCCAAATCACATAAAGCTTTTTGAAACTCAGTATCACCAATAGTGCAAGGGATAGAGAAACTCCCTGGGTCTTTAAGCTTTGGTGGAAGTTTATTTTGGATTATAGCGCTGCACTCCTCAGTAAGTACAACAATAGCATCATTTTTAATCTTCCTTTTATTGGACAACAATTCTTTTAGGAACTTCACATAAGTTGGCTTCTAAGCAAGTGCTTCTACAAAAGGAATGTTTATATGAAGTTGTTTGAAGACCTCTAAGAATTTCTTATATTATTTGTCCAATTTTTATTGCTTCAACCTTTGAGGAAAATGAATGGGTGGTACATATGGCTTGACCTGTGGTGGTTGAGACGATTCCTCTTTCTTCTTTTCTTCATCATGATCTCTTGGAGTCTCTTCTTTGTCAATCTCTGTTGAAACCTCACCACTGTCTTACTTTGCTTTCTTTGGTGCCACTTCCTCGAGCTGCTTGCCATTTCTCAAGGTAATTGCCTTAAAATGTTCTTTAGGATTAACTTTAGTTTTGCTAGGCAAAGTACCTTGAGCTTTTGTATTGAAAAAACTAGCCATTTGTCCCAATTGCATCTCCAAGTTCCTGTTTTGACTAGCTATTTGATAACTTTGGATTCCAACTTGTCATATTGCTTCTCTAATTTATCAAACCTTTATGTGGTAGCTCCAATGAATTTCTCCAAAGCTACTTCATAGGAAGGTTTATTTTCAGGTGGTGCTTGATTTTGATTCCTCCCTTGAAAGTTGGTTTGATAAGGTTGTCTTTTATTGCCCCATTGGTTCCCTTGATTTCTCCATGCTAAGTTGGGGTGATTCCTCTACCCTGAATTGTAAGTATTAAAGTA
>CATKHJ010509594.1:0-13145 GCA_949750685.1 Vernicia montana
GGTTCAATGCTTGAACTTCAAGTTCAACGCAATATATTTTTCATGTATACTAAAGATGAAATAATAACGAAATTAATCATAGATTATAATAAAAAATAATATGGATAAACAACTTATCGATATAATCCAACAAAACAATAAAAATAATAATAAATATGTAAAATCTTAGCCAATTACTTCTTCTGAAAGTTTACAGATTGAGCTAAGTTATGTCCTTTATGTGGATTGTTTCTCTTCCAAAGTTCTCATGATCTACCAAAAGTATTTCACTCTTGAGTTTTAACTTTTGGTTAAACTCAACAAGATGTTTCACCCATATCCATTATTCATGTGGTTATCTACAACATTCACTTCAGGGATTATTGTTGTATCAGTAGGTCTAGCTTGATGATTTTTCATTAGCGATTTGTTCTTTTCAGCCACTAGAAGACAAGCAATAAGTTCAGCATATTTATAAATTTTGCTCTCTATACTGCTACTGTAGGAGCATGTTAGAGGCATAAAAATAGTATATGTCTTCTATAACATATTATGTTTTATAACTTTAGTACCACACAATTTCAGCTGTGAAGTGATTCTAAACATGATTGAATTTTATTCTAAAGAGAATAGTATCATAATTAAATCAGTCTTCCAAAGACTTATATATAATTTATTTAGTTCTTTAGAAATGTAGGATATCAGTTCTTTAACAAATTAAAATACTAGTTTTTCAATAATTCATGATACTTAGTTCTTCAGGAACTTAGAATCAATTATTTAGGAATTTTATATTTGATTTATTTATTTAATTAGTTCTTCAAAAACTATTGATAATACTAGTTCTTTAGAAACTGTATTAATTTATTTAATTCTATAGAAATACAAATTCTTCATAAACTATAGATGATGCTAATTCTTCAGGAACTAGAATTTAAAATATAAGTTCTTCAGGAATTGTATTAATTTATTTTAATTCTACAAGAATTTTAGAATACAAGTTCTTCAGGAACTATGTTTAATTAATTGAAATTAAATAATAATATCTCCATCAAACAATAATAATAAAATTATTGCCATAAAAATAATAATCATATTTTATGGAGAATTGTAGAGACCTAGTATTGTCAATCTACATGATGTCTATTGCATATAAATAATAAACATTAATATATTTACCTGATATTTATATATATATTTATTTCATCTTTCTTGCATTCGTCATAGAATTGTTGACCTGATGATAAATCGGCTTTGTTGTTGTTGTTGTGCACATGTGCTGTGCACATATAATTTCTTATCACTTTGCCGATTATAAGATAAATTTTTTTAAAAAAAAAAATTAGTTCAAAAGAACGGTAGACTGAAATTGTGCTGATAACGTGTTGTAGATCGACTTATTAGCTCAGTATATCAAAGAAAATAAAAAGAAATATAAAGCAAAAAAGTAAAGAGAGAGAGAGAAAATATGTAGAGAGTAAAAGAAATTTCAAATTCTTATTATTAGATTAACTCTAACTTCCCTTATATAGAGGAATAATTAGAGTTTAGTATATACAATATTATTAAAATAACCCTATACTATAATTTCTCTAAAATATATACTCAAAAATATTTAAATAATTTCCATATATAATAATTATTTATAACATACATGACTAATTTCCTCTAATATAATTTCACTATTGGGCATCGAGGTGGGCCTAAAATAACGTATGGCTTGGCTGATTCTAAAGAAACGACATCGTTTGACGGCCCAAACCATTTCTCGCCCTTTGAAGGAGAGAAGAAGGAAAGTGCGGAACTGCTGATATATAAAACATGAAATTAGGAAAAAATAAGTAAATAAAAAAAATAAAAAAAATCAGATCTTGGAAGTGAATCAGATCCAAAAATCTTATACTCGGAATTCTCTGCTTCTTCAGTTAGTTTCTTTTTATTTAATTTAGTTTTTAAGAGTTTTGTTTTTATATTCATGCCAAAGTTTATAATTGTCGAGTTTGCATTTTGATTTTGTATAGCAGATGACGACGACGACGATGGGTGTTTTTACGATGTCGTTTTTGTTAGTTGCAACTCAGTCTTTTCCATCTACAGTGCCTGCTTTTCTCTGGTCTTCCCACCGCGACCATCAGTAAGTAACATGAAATTGTTGTTTAGTTATGGGTAAATTTATAATTGAAATTTGTTTGTGAATAAACTTTAGATCCAGAAATCCTCTTTTTGTATTGTTTATCCATCTTTATGTACTTAAAAATTGATTTCTTTTTTGATTACCATAACTAATGCAGACAAGGGAAGGGTTATTTTTGAAAACTATCTCTACAAGTAGATAAAGAAACTAATATCTGAAATTTTGATGTATTTCATCAATCAGCTAGGGGATAAGAAGGTGCTTATAAGGGTGTCAGATATATCATAAAATATGGAAACCTGAATCTAATAAGAATAAGAAAACTTAACTAAGTTTTAGATCCTAAAAATATATGAATATCTATAGAATGCTTAATGTCATGCATTTTCTCGTCTACAGTTGACAATCAATTGACACTTTCTTGATAGGGATAAGAAGAAAAACCCTAAAATACTAATATTATTTTAATAAGAAAATTTCAAAAGTTTTCAAATTGAAGCTAAATAAAGCATCAAAAGGGTAAATTACCAGAAAACTTGAATAATCAAAACCAATAATTAAATGCATGATTTTATAAGAAGGTGGAAGTGGCACATAGATCTTTAGCAGCCCTAAATCTTTTCTGGAGATGCAACCCTAAACATGGCTGAATGGAGGAAAACGACCAACTAGTTTGGGATTAAAATTTAATTGAGTTGAATATTTATTGAAAAGTGGAAATTGGCACCTGTTAAGGAAGCACCGAAGCAGAAAACTAAATGGATTACTTTCTCGCAATTTATAGAACTTAGGACTATATTTGTAGAGGTAGATAAACAATGTTATGATATGAAGCAATCAAGAAGGATTTAATGTCTTAAAACTTCAACAAAATGTAAATCTAAATCAAGTAGAATGAAGGAATACGATCTATATAGCTAGCACCAACTAGATTGGGTTTGAGGTTGGATCGAATTGAGCATACATGATAGTATTATGATATTATCAATGAATTTTGAATTTAATCAATTTTCTAGCTACCAACATAAATGCAAAAATTACAAAATCATCACAATGAATCGTTGAAATCTAATAGATGAACATTTTCATATAAAATTAGTCAAAACTAAATGAATTTGATAACTATTGCAAAAAGCTTAAGATGTTTGTAATTGCAACACAAATGGAGGAAAAACAAGAAGACGATAATATCAAAAAGTATTCCTAATTAAATTGCAAGGAGATCAAGTTTTTTGCATAATTGAAAAAATATATGAAGATGTACCTGAAAGGATACCAAAATGACTAAAATCCAGCAGCTTATATCAATTTATTTAGCACTAGCAGAGACATTGAAAATAGAATAATTCATTCTACTTTGAAATCATTGAATATAATATATATTGCACTATATGAAGGTTGTTCACATAATGAATTTATAACTAGTTATTACTGTTGCTAAGTATGATGCAAATAAGAAAGAAAACAAAAAAGTTTCATTGTTGGTAAGTGGCAGTGATGTAGAGTTGATATGACCAGGGTCATGGACTGCATGTTATGTAACAATCACTGAAAAAGTAAATGTTTTGGCTTTTGACTTAGCCACTCAAGAAGTTGCAATTGACAATTGTCCTGGATACATTTTTCTCAGTTGTACATCCCTTCTGTTTTAATCTTTATCATTTCTAATGGAAAATAGTGTAATTCAATGAGAGACAATGATAAAGATGCTAATGAAATTGCTAATCCATAACCAGCATCACTTTTCTCCCTTTGCCATATAAATTTCTTAATGAATTTTTAAATCAAACTTTTTGGCACTACTTTTGAATGTAGCATGTTCTTTGCATTGTTGTTGTAACTATGATTTCAAAACATGGATTTATATGGTAGTGTTAAAAGCTATCGTTATGTTAAAGAGCAATACCATTATGTAATAACTGTTATAATTAAACCCTCTAAAACACTACAATTTTTCGATATATAGTTTATTATTGTTATTATTTAGTTTTTTTTCAATAAGGATAGCTTTCCAGTGTTGCTTAATACTGTTAATTGCATTTATTTTTTTCCCTGTATATGTAATGGTGGGGCAAAGGGTATAGAGCCATTGCCCCCATGATCCTCATGATTCTGAAGGAAACCCTTCTCTTCCACCCCCATTTAACCCAGGTGGACATTCTAGTTCTGACACTTTGTATATGGTATTTAACTATTTTTTAATTTTGTATCATGCATTAACAGTAAATGCTGTATGTGCTTCATATTGATGAGAAAGATGCAAACTAGATTTGGTTGGAACATATGCCATACTAGTCATATTGTCCTGATTCCATTTTATATTGTACCAAATTCTGCAAATCATAACCTTATACCATATTAATATGCGTGACCACAGGCTTTCAAACAACAGAATGGATGAAGCAGTGAATTATCAGACCCTTTCTTCTAGGGATCTCGCCAGGTCTATTTTATCTGAAGGGGGCTGGTCAAACTTACTGGTTCTAAGCTTTCCTTTATGCTGATAATTTGTGTTAATAATGCTCTGAGTATTTTAAATTCCATTCATGCGACTTCTAAAAAGTTTTGAAGTGAAGAAAATTTGTATGTTCTTTTTAACCCCTTTCTCTTGTTAGGCTGTTCCTTGTTAATCTTTTTTAAATTCTTATTTCCATGCAGTGTTCAGAAAAGAAACTTCAGCAGCCTTTGGATCTGGCTCTTGTTTTTGTTGGTAGAGAGGTAAGAAAACTTCGGGACATTATTATGATAGGCAACAAGCAAGTTACATAAGTAGAAACAATTGGGTACATGTCAATCTTTGTATTGATGTAGTTTGACTATGATGTATAATTGACCATTCAATTTGGTGCACCCTTTCATGCTGTTATTCAAGTATAGTGTACTGATTGTATAATGTTTATTGTCAATAGCTGCTGTCCTCAGATATTTCCACAAGCAAAAATGTAGACCCAGCTCTAGTGAACTTGCTCAAGGTATCTGGGGTCTGTCTTTGTTTAAATTGTTTTACAATTGGATTCAACAAACTGGGATTCAATAAATTTATAATGGTCTTCCCAATTTTGTTCTTAAAGTTGTATTCATACTCTGAACAGGCCTCATTTACAAAATCCAATTTCTCCTTGGCATTCCCATATGTGGCTGCATCAGAGGAGGAGACAATGGAGAATTCTTTGGTTTCAATTTTTGCAGAAACTTGTGGGCAGGGTTCAGGAATCAATAATGTTGCCTTTTCAGAGTCATGCTTTTTAGGGGGTGACAATTTTCAGAAGCTTGCAGACGTGCATGCGGTTCATGTAAATCAACTTCAAATTTTGTATGGCTAATCATGAAATTTCGGGGATCTGTGACAAACTTCTGATTATCTTTTGACCTGTAAATTATGAACAGGATTATTTGGTTTCAAAGATGGAAAAGAGACCAAATGTGCAAGCAGATCTGCTTGTATTCTGCCATGGAGGCTCTTATTCTGCTAAAGGACTTGATAAACCACAAACTGAAAGTGTGTTAAGTTCTTTGTTGCTAGATGATGTCAGAAGTTTTTGATTAATGTTATGTCTTTTCTGTCTGAGAATTGCTCATGAAGATACATATTAATTGTGCAGGTGAAATTTTGTCTGAGCTTATCAGTTCTGTGGAGAAACTGGGGGCAAAGTATGAAGTACTCTATGTTTCAGATCCATTTCGATCAATCCAGTATCCTTCTCACCGAGTACTGGAAAGGTTTCTTGTTGAAGGGGCTGGAAATGGATCACTCAATTCCACACATTGTGATGAAGTTTGCAAGATCAAATCATCGCTTTTGGAGGGAGTTTTAGTTGTAAGTTCCAATTTTGATGTTTCATTTGCATTCAGTTTTTATAGTGCTTTTGTTTATTGAACATTTGGTCTACTTTATATTGTTGTTGAGTCTTGTAGTCAATTTTCATGGAAGAGGGCTTGCTTTGGAATGGACTGAATATATATATTTATCACAAGGAGTGCTTCTGCTTTCTTTATCATGCATTGTCCTTGTGGAAAACATTATCTTCTATTTAAAGTAATTTGATTATGAATTGTTAAGACGAGGAGGAGGAGGAGAAGGAGAGAAAGAGGGTGGGAGGGTGGGGAAGGTGGTGCACTTGCAGAAGGACCAACCAATATAATTGCTGGCTTTATTTCCTCATCAGAAATATTATACTCAAAAGAAAGATCTCAAAGGAGAATTCTTCTATGACCTAGAAATCTCCTACATTGCGATATAGATTAATAGCAAAAATATCCTAGGTCATAGCTTGAATAAGAATTGTCGGGGGTTGCAGAAGGACCAACCAATATAATTGCTGACTTTATTTCCTCATCAGAAATATTATACTCAAAAGAAATATCTCAAAGGAGAATTTTCCTATAACCTAGAAATCTCACATTGCGATATAGATTAATAGCAAAACTATCCTAGGTCATAGCTTGAATAAGAATTGTCGGGGGTTCACTCCCAAAAGTTGTATGCAAGTTCAAAGGACCAACCAGTATAATTTGCTGATATTACTTCCTTATATAAGTAGGATGGCTAGGTAAGACTTGGATTTTCAGATATTAGGGTTAGGGTTTATAGAATTAAAAAATTAGGGATTGAAAATTATTTGGTTGAAATGAAAGAGAAAAAGGTGATAAATTAACAAATAAAATTGAACTACTCGCCTCACACTAGTAGGATCTATGACACACTCATATTAAATTAGCCTCTCGCCTTCTGGAGTTAATTAAATCACACAACTCAAGAATAAAAGTATAATTTACTGGAGTTTTGTTGACTGAAAACTGAATTAAAATGCATTACGGGCATGGATATTTTCAGACCTAAATAAATCCTTAAATCTTTTTAAGGTAAAGAACTTAAAAGCTAATCCCTAACCTCCAAGGATTTAGACACCTAACTAAGAGGAATAATGTTATCTTAAGGCAAAAAGGACTGAATCTAAGATTCTAAAATAAAAAAAATAGACACCCAAAAGTATATGCACAGATTTTTCAGCAAAGCTGAAAATTACAAAGTTGCCCTTGAAACTTAAAAGTAATGAACTAGCAGCTTATTTATTTAAGTAAACATAAATATAAGATGCTTTACTACTGTATAATATCCTTAAATCATATATGCAATCCAGGCCATAATTCTAAGCTTCTTGAGTCTTTGAATTTGAATTTTCTTGAATTCCATGTTTGCATCACTTGTCCTCTTTCATTCTGTACTAGAAAGAAAGATCTCAAAGGAGAATTCTTCTATAGCCTATTATCTCTTGCGTCATGAGATAAATTACTAGCAAAAGTATCCTTGGCCATTCTCACAATTTTTCTCACCATTTGCCTATCTCCACTAACATCATAATTGATTGATCATCAAATCATTCTAAATTAGTGAAATGCCATTAAATGAAGTGGGCTAAGCTCTAATTGGCTTCCTGGAAATGCCAATTTTAGTTGGCAATAAGCCAGCACCTTATTAAGTGGAGCCAAGTTTAGTTCCTGAGTTGAAATGACCAAAAATTTCCTTTGACACCGAACTGATCTTTCACTGTTGCTCTTACTCCCATGATCAAATATGTTTTCATTTCTTCAATGTACCAAATGACCTTTTCGTGAGAAAGACCATGAGCTTTGTGCCTGTTTGGTTTAGCGGTAGCGGTTTATAGTCAGCAGTTGAGTACGATTGTAAAATGTTTGGTAATTCAATGGTTGAAATTAGAGTTAAATTATAAAATAATGAATAAGAACATTATTTTATATGTTATAGCAAATTTTAATCATAAACAATTAATAATTTTAACTTTACACAAAATATTTAATAAAAATAACTATACATTTTAATTCAATTTATATTTAATTATGTGAACTCATATAGATATTAAAATATTTAAAAATCAAAATAAAGATGTGTATATTTTTAATTAGTAGTACGTATTTTCATAATTATTTTAAATTTTAATGGCATTTTTTTACAAAAGCTAGCTTTTGAGTCTAAAAGCTATAAATTCTAGCTTTTGGTCTAAAAGCTAGCTTTTGATTATAAATTTCAAAAGCTAGCGATTGAAAATATAAAAGTTAGCTTCTAATTTTACTTTACCAAACACCCAATGTTAATGGTTGGATACCAAATGCTGACTGCTGATTTCTAAATGCTAAACCAAATGGATACTTATTTTAAGCTGAAGCAACACTAGTGAAGAGGCTCCAAGTGTTTATTTATTTGTTTATTTATGTTACTGTTAGAAATGAGTAATAAAGTAAATTGATTTTTACTCCTCGTCATTGTTCCTAATCTTAGCGTGAAAATTTTGCAATTTGTCTGTGCTGGAGTTGCCCATGATCCATCATATTCACATTCTCATTCTTGGTTGCTTTCTATCCAATTTTTACATTAGTCCTTACATTGTGATGCTTATGAGGTTCTGATATACCTACTTCTGATATTCCAGGGGATCGTTTTGCTTATCATTTTAATATCAGGCCTTTGCTGTATGATGGGCATTGATACTCCAACAAAATTTGAGACACCCCAAGACTCTTAATAGGTTTTCAGTGAGAAAATACCTTTGTGTTGTGCACCAACTCCTGTTCCAGGCACTAGTGCAAGAGATTAGTTGTTTATATAATCTATTTGCATTGAACAGAAATGATGCCTTGTGATTATTTTAGTCTACTTGGTAAGGGCATTGTATGATGTTGGTAATAATGGAGTACAATATGTTTTGTTGTGGACATGATGTACCTACCTTGTGCATTTTTGTTTCATCCTTGAGTAATGTAATCATTTTATTCTTTGAGTAGGTTTTATGGGTAAAAAATTACTTTACTTGGCCTTGTTGTAACAAAAATTTCGGATTAGGTTCAAAGTTTTGGCCTATTTCAAGTTGAAAATCTAGTCTTTAACAATTATTTCGACTTTATAATGGAAATGACATGCAGCTGCTAATGTTTTCTTATCAGTGGTTGTTTGAACTTGTAGACGTTATTGCAGTTTTCATTTTCTAATTCAACTTATGGAAAGGAAAATGGACAGGAACCGATGCTATTGGTTATCTGACAGTCTTGTGCAATAGGTATTGTTATTGCTTGTATTAGTCAATATGTAGCTTCTAGTGCAAGAAAATGCATCAAGAGGGGAAATATATGTGTTGAAAATGGGAGTTCCAACTTCCAAGGGGCCTGTGCTGTCTCAGTTTGTCTTTAATGCGGGAGGTAATGTGCTTTACATCTTTGGATTATGTTTTTAGTTGATATGCATCTCTGATGTACGAGACTTTGAAGATATGAGGTGATAATTTTCAAGTTTGTTCAATGCCTTGCTAGCTTATCGGTATCGTTAAAGACGGTACAAAGTTGCACTCTGGTTCAATGCCTTTGTCTGTGATTCACTATTGCTATTGCTACTACCCAAACAATGAGATTGGTAAGAAAAAAAATGCCAAGACCCAACACATCAAGTCTTGATCTTTGAGACATTTTCACTTCCCCAAATTTAACATGTATATGTATGTCACTTCATGTTTACTTGTTTGTTCAATATGCAAAATATATAACTTAGACTTCATTTGGCATCATGAATTTTAAATTCATGTAATCCTTCATTTTTTTTAATTTTAAAGCATGGTGGATTTTAATAAAATTATAGAATGTAGCTTAATTTTTTAAATCAAATAAAAAATTGAATTATAATTAATGAATTTTATAAATTTTATCACGAAAATTCTTCAAAACAAAATGAGGCCTTAAGAACAGTGTTGTTAGACTCGTTAAATTTTAAATTAAACGAATCTAACAACACAGTTCTTAAGGCATCCTATTCAATATTTTAAATTAATGACTTTGTGAGTCCTTTTCATGAATAAATTTCTCCAAAAGCCGTGGCTTACTATCTACAAACTACAATATACTTCTTTAATGTTAATTATTTTTTTATTATATATTAATTAAATGAACTACCTAATTAAGAATACTCTTTTTCTCCAATTTTTTTTTTTCAAATTACTACTATTACGATTAAATGTGAGTCAAGATTATTATGATTTTAAAATTCCTATGAAATTTTGGGACGGCTTTTTTCCCTATTGTATGTTAAAATAAGAAGACTTATAAATAGGAAAGTTTAGAAAATGTATCATTAAAATAATAAAAATAGTTAATTTTCATGAAATCAATTAATTTTATCAATTTGGAATAATTTTGAGTGTAAACAGTATCCCCACGTCTCTTTAACTAGCTGTCAAGGAGGGTGAGGAAACATTTTGTTGTGAATAAATATTTTCATGAATTTTGAAATGATGATCACACTTCATTGTTACTCTTCCTTGATCTTCAATGGTGGACAACTCGATTGATTATGCTTTTTCTTAGTAGGTGATCAGTTACAGATCTAAGAATGTGTTGGGCTGGATTCCTTGTATGTGAACCTTCAGTGGCCTGTAAGAAAAACACAAAGCATTAGGGGGCCAAGCTTTGTGATTGACAAAGGCCCTTCGGTATTTAAGTTAGCAATGGAGTTTTAAGTTGTTGTAAGGAAGATGAAGACTTTCTTGTAACTAATATATTTTGAGTGCAAGAAGGATATGAGAGTATGTTGAACCAGCCACCTCAAATTAAAGGTGTCTTTAATTTTATACTAGCTTGTTGTAATGGCTTGCTGAGGAAGGAACACACATATCCCAAGAGCAATGATAGATTGTTGGATTGGGAATTGGAGTAAAGCTTCTACTTTTAGAGAAGGTATGTGTTTGGTACACATTTAGAGCATGATCACATGTGTAAAGCTTGGGTAAATGCTGCTCTCCCTGACATGCACCACTTCTTAGGATGACCATCATTTAATGGAGTGACAACTGCTACAGTAGTTCACCATGTGACTTCTTGCTTGCTGGCGAGAAGGGTAAAAAGCCCATGTGAGAACCCCTTAGTGAATGGGACTTCAGGACGATTGGGCCTAATAAGATTTTGGAAAATTTTATTCCTTATGAGTAGGTAATCTAATCTTCATGGGAAATGAAATGGGTGATAGTATAATAGAAACTTACCCCATCCATCATGCCCCAACAATCAACATAAATTATCATAGCATTTCTTTTGATGTTCTTCACAGAGAAGGTAGTAGATGGGAGGGGGAAGAGAGTGCAAATGTTGGTGATGGAGCCTTAGAGCTTGGATCTAAGTTTTTAGATCTTCTTTGGAGCAAAAGCTTCATCGCCTGTCGCAAGGGACCTTGCTCACAGATCTGGTTTCTTTGAGTGGGCAAACATTAAGCCTACACAGTACTTACTCATCTTGGTTTGGCCGGAGACAAAACCCGTTCGCCCTCCGTTGACTTCTTCCATCTCGCTGCCATGGATGGAGGAGATGGTGCAAGCAGATGGGATTGAAGAGTCTAGAAGGGATGGCTTTACGCAGGGGTATTATTGGAATTCTACTGATCTTGTTAGCCAATGGGCCATTAATTTAACAGACCATGAGTCTGTCTTTGTTGGTGTTGTGGGCTCCACGCCCAGTTGTATTATCTCTCTGATAGGAAGTTTTAATTTTCAATATTGGGCCATCCACATATATTTACTTGATCTTTGTACTGTTTTGGGCTTAATGTCCTTTTAATGCAAGCACTTTTTCTTCTTTGGCAAAAAAAAAAAAAAAAAAAAAAATTATCATAGCATTTACATAAGTTATTTTTCATTCATCGACCAAAATCAACAAATATAGCATTTACGTTAAGAAACTTTACATCAACAACTCTAGCTCCCATTTATATTCAACAACGTTATAGTCCCATCGAACATGCCAAATACGTAACCTAAAAAATTTTTCAAAGATCGAATTGTAGAATTAAACTCGAGTTCCAAGATTCTACTCGTAGCAAGAAATAAAGGATTCATTCTTAATTTATGACGACAAAAATACATTCATAAATTTGATGAAAAACTTTAGTCTAGTTGTTTAACCGAAGCTAAACATTATGACTAAGTTTGGTTCACCGAATAAAATACATAAGGAATAAAATAACTATTCCTAAAGAATAGAATAGGCTAGAAATAAAATAATTATTCTAATTTCATAATTTGATTCATAGTATAAAATAGCTATTCTATTCCGCATAAATGACCATAATATACTTATAAATTAATTTCATTATTAATATTAAAATTAAATATAATTTTATTTAAGAAATAATTTAAATGCATAATAAATAAAAATTTTATTTGACTTAAAATTAAAAAAATATAAAAAATAAAAAATATTTTTTAAATTAATTACCTAAATTAATTTCTTGTTATATTTACTCAATTCTTTTTTGCAAAAAATTGATATATATATATATATATATATTAAAAAAATGAAAATGAAAATCTGCAAAAAAAAAAAAAAAAAAAAGAGTAATAGTAGTGAGCTTGGACTTGCCAATATTTTTTTAAGAGTAAAAATGAAAAATATTATATTTCATAGTCTAAAGAATACCAATTTTTTAATTTTTTGTGGAATATGTATTCCATAAATACTGTGGAATTATTATTCTATAGAATTAATATTTTTTGTCTAAACTTTGAATCAAAGTAAGGAATAATTAATCCTTACATAATACCTATTATATTTCTAATCAATTTCATGAACCAAACATAACCTATGTTATATAACCTATGGAAGATGTAGAATGAAGAGATATAACCTATGAAAATTATAGAATTAGGAGATCTAAAATGATTAAAAGGGTGATTTTAGATGCTTTAAATAGAAATAAACGAAATAAAATTAGTATAGTTGCATATTTATTGATCTAAGAGAGGTAATTAATAAAGTTATATCACACTATTTGTAGGCAAATTATATTATGGACCCAGGTCCATATAGCATTGTGGACCTGGGTCATTTATGGGCTGAATTTACACGTGGGGAAATTTTTTTTGAATTAATAACTGTTCACTTTCTTCTCCGAATTTCACGTTTCTTCGCGCTCTGTAACTTCCTGCTCAACTTCTCTTTGAAAACCCTAAAGCTTTGCATCTCTTTGCTCAACTTCTTGCTC
>CATKHJ010509659.1:0-16852 GCA_949750685.1 Vernicia montana
GAATTACAAAACATAGTCTTTTTTTACAAAATTTCAATAAAATTTTAAAAATATCTCTGATTTTGGCAATTATTTTGTAACCTCAAGGCATTAAAAAAATATGGTCATTTTTACAAAACTCTTAAAACTTTACAAAATATCCTTTATTTTGGCAATTATTTTGTAACCTTAAAAATTTACAAAATATGGCTATTTTTCATAAAAATTTTAAGAAATTTACAAAATATCCCAGATTTTGGCCATTATTTTATAATCTTAAAAATTTACAAAATAAGGCTATTTTTTACAAGATTCTCAAAATATTTACAAAATATTCCTGATTTTCGCCATTATTTTGTAACCATGAGATATTTACAAAATATGGCCATTTTTTACAAAATTCTCAATAAATTTACAAAATATCCATGATTTTGGCTATTATTTTGTAACATTGAGGATTTACAAAATATGGCCATGTTTTACAAAATTCTTAATAAATTTACAAAATATCTTTGATTTTGCCCATTATTTTGTAATCTTAAAGCATTTACAAAATATGGCAATTATTTATAAAATTCTCAAGAAATTTACAAAATATCCCTAATTTTACCCATTATTTTGTAATCTTAAGGTATTTAAAAAATATGGCAATTTTTTACAAACTTCTCAAGAAATTTACAAAATATCCCTGATTTTGCCCATTATTTTGTAACATTAAGGCATTTACAAAATATGGCAATTGTTTACAAAATTCTCAAAAAATTTATAAAATATCCTTGATTTTACCCATTATTTTGTAACCTTAAGGCATTACAAAATATGGTATTTTTTACAAAAAATTCTAAAGAAATTTACAAAATATCCATGATTTTACAAATATTTTGTAATCTGTAAAGGTTTACAAAATATGACACTGTTTTACAAAATTCTCAACAAATTTACAAAATAATGGAGATTTTGCCCAATATTTTGTAACCTGACGGGTTTACAAAATATGACACTTTTTTATAAAATTCTCAACAAATTTACAAAATAATAGAGATTTTGCCTAATATTTTGTAACCTTAATTTTTGGTAACCTTGAGACATTTACAAAATATTGCGATTTTTTATAAAATTCTCAACAAATTTACAAAATAATGGAGATTTTGTCCAATATTTTGTAATCTGACGATTTTACAAAATATCGCATTTTTTTACAAAATTCTTAACAAATTTACAAAATAATGAAACTTTTGCCCAATATTTTGTAACCATGAGGTATTTACAAAATATGACTCATTTTTATAAAATTTTCAACAAATTTACAAAATAATGGAGATTTTGCCCAATATTTTGTAATATTGAGGCATTTACAAAATATTGCCATTTTTTACAAAATTCTCAATAAATTTACAAAATAATAGAAATTTTGCCCAGTATTTTGTAACATGACGATTTTACAAAATATGACAATTTTTTACAAAATTCTTAACAAATTTACAAAATAATGAAACTTTTGCCCAATATTTTATAATCTTGAGGCATTTACAAAATACGACCCGTTTTTACAAAATTATCCAACAATTTACAAAGTAATAGAGTTTTTGCCTAATATTTTGTAACTTGACGGGTTTACAAAATATGATAATTTTTTACAAAATTTTCAGCAAATTTACAAAATAATGGAGATTTTACCCAATATTTTGTTACCTGACTGGTTTACAAAATATGATACTTTTTTTACAAAATTCTCAACAAATTTACAAAATAATGGAGATTTTGCCTAATATTTTGTAATCTTAATTTTTGGTAACCTTGAGACATTTACAAAATATTGTCATTTTTTACAAAATTCTCAACAAATTTACAAAATAATGGAGATTTTGCCAAATATTTTGTAATATGACGATTTTACAAAATATCACACATTTTTACAAAATTCTTAACAAATTTACAAAATAATGGAACTTTTGCCCAATATTTTGTAACCATGAGGTATTTACAAAATATGACCCGTTTTTATAAAATTCTCAACAAATTTACAAAATAATGAAAATTTTCCCAATATTTTGTAATCTTGAGGCATTTACAAAATATTGCCATTTTTTACAAAATTCTCAACAAATTTACAAAATAATGGAGATTTTGCCCAGTATTTTGTAACATGACGATTTTACAAAATATGACAATTTTTTACAAAATTCTCAACAAATTTACAAAATAATGAAACTTTTGCCCAATATTTTATAACCTTAAGGCATTTACAAAATATGACCCGTTTTTACAAAATTATCCAACAATTTACAAAGTAATAGAGTTTTTGCCTAATATTTTGTAACTTGACGGGTTTACAAAATATGACAATTTTTTATAAAATTCTCAGTAAATTTACAAAATAATTGAGATTTTATCCAATATTTTGTAACCTGACTGGTTTACAAAATATGACATTTTTTTACAAAATTCTCAACAAATTTACAAAATAATGGAGATTTTGCCCAATATTTTGTAACCTTAATTTTTGGTAACCTTGAGACATTTACAAAATATTGCCATTTTTTACAAAATTCTCAACAAATTTACAAAATAATGGATATTTTTTCCAATATTTTATAACATGATGATTTTACAAAATATAGCACTTTTTTATAAAATTCTCAAAAAATTTACAAAATAATAAAACTTTTGCCTAATATTTTGTAACCTTGAGGTATTTACAAAATTTGACCTGTTTTTACAAAATTCTCAACAAATTTACAAAATAAAAGAGATTTTACCCAATATTTTGTAACCTGACGGGTTTACAAAATATGACATTTTTTTACAAAATTCTCAACAAATTTACAAAATAATGGAGATTTTGCCCAATATTTTGTAATCTTGAGGCATTTACAAAATATTTCCATTTTTTACAAAATTCTCAATAAATTTACAAAATAATGAAGAATTTGCCAATATTTTGTAACATGATGATTTTACAATACAAAATATGACACTTTTTTACAAAATGCTCAACAAATTTACAAAATACTGCAACTTTTGTCTAATATTTTGTAATTTTGATGCATTTACAAAATATGATCCGTTTTTACAAAATTATCCAACAATTTATAAAATAATGGAGGTTTTGCCCAATATTTTGTAACCTGTAGAGATTTACAAAATATGACATTTTTTTACAAAATTCTCAATAAATTTACAAAATAATTGAAATTTTGCCCAATATTTTATAACCTAAACGGGTTTACAAATTATAGCACTTTTTTGCAAAAGTCTCAACAAATTTACAAAATAATGGAGATTTTGCTTAATATTTTGTAATCTTGAGGGGTTTACAAAATATGATACGTTTTTACAAAATTCTCAAGAAATTTATAAAATAATGGAGATTTTGCCTAATATTTTGTAAGTTTGAGGGGTTTATTAAATATGGTCATTTTTTACAAAATTCTCCATATATTTACAAAATATCCTCGATTTTACTCATTATTTTATAATATTAAGGCGTTTACAAAATTTTACCATTTTTTACAAAATTCTCCATATATTTACAAAATATTTTTTATTTTACCCATTATTTTGTAATTTTAAGGCATTTACAAAATAGTCTTTTTTACAAAATTCTTTATAAATTCACGAAATATCTGTGATTTTAACATTTATTTTGTAACATTAAGAATTTACAAAAAATGACATTTTTTTATAAAATTCTCCATAAATTTTTAAAATATCATTGATTTTATCCATTATTTTAGAATATTAATGATTTACAAAAATTATTTTTTTTACAAAATTCTCCATAAATATATATATTTTTTTGTCCATCACAAAGAGAGTATTTTTTTTGTCTCAAATTATTTAAAAATACATCATCTTATTATAATTAAAAAAATTGCTCCTTTTAAGCGGGAAAGCAGAATTCAATTTCATTTCTCCACCAATTTTTGTCTTGTATGTAAGGGGTAAACCAGTTGCAATTTTTCTTGCTTTTTATTTGGAGACACGTGTCAAGCTATCATCATACTACAAAATTCAAGTAAAGTATACTTCAAGTAATGGTAGAAAATCCAATCTTTTATTTATTGATAAGGATTTGATTCTCGAGAGCATCATTTAATAGGCATATAATTTTTAAATGTATAGATTGAACATAAGAAAATATCTTTAAAATTACTTAGAATGAGATTTAATCTTACTTAACTAGTAAACTAACCAAAAAATACTCCTAATCAATTAAAAAAAAAAACTCTCAACAATATCGCTGTGGTTGTTAGATGTAATTTTTGATATATGTATTTATTATAAATTTATAATGTGTGTATTATTAGACAATGAATACTAGATAAAAAAAAAACAAAAAAGAGTAAATGGTTAAATACATACCGAGATGTTGCCGTGTTTTGGTAAGAAGAAAAATACATTATATAAGAACTCATCTGACAAACTTTTTGAATGCCGAGAGATGATATAAAGCCCAAAAAAAAAAGATAATCCTATTTTAACATTGCTTGCTCAAATGAGCATCTCAAAGAACAGGAGCAGGAGTACAAGTAGTGATAAAAAGAAAGATCTTTTTTTTTTTTTTTTAAATACGCAAAATGCAACTGTGGTTGGAATACTCATTTGAGCAAGAAACATTACAAAGAGGTTTCCAAATTTCATCTCTCTCTCCCTCTCTCTCTTTTTCTCTCTATTTCTGTATCATCCATTTATGTTAAGAGAACCAACTCATGAATCCATGAATCTAGGGTCGTAGTCATAAATAGAAGGCCTAAGGCCCACGCATGTGTGGGAGTTTAAGTGAAATTACCATAATACCTTTCACCCTTTCTTAAATTTAATTATAATTCTTGTTATATGTTGTTATTATTAAGCTTTAAATACATATTTTATAATTACAACTTAATAACGGGAAAATATATTTGTACAAAAAAAGAATCAAATAAACAACTGAATACAACATTTGTGCACTAGCAGGCATAGTTTAATAGTAATGTATTTATGGACTAGATAATAAATTCATACTCGAATTTCTATTTCCCAATGTTTAAAAATAAATAATAATATTAATAATACAAATATTTGTGAGAATATATATTATATGAAAATTTTTTATCCTCTTGAATTCTCTAATGCTAATAAATTAAAATCTCAGTCTTAAGAGGACAATTTAATAACTAAATATTTAAAATTTTATTAAAAAATCTTTCATCATTGTGATATCTAAAATTGACAATCAAAATCTTATTGCTTTTAAGATGATAATTTAATAATAAAAAAATAATGATTTTATTATAAGATCTTTCATTGCAATTTAAATGTATCTTAATTTTTACATCTTAATTTCCGTTGCATTAATTACAAATAAATTATTTCCTAAAAAAACAAATCCAAAATATTGAAGAGGTTCCTTTGTTTACTGAACTTCTTATTGTTGTTGATTTTTTTTTTTAAATAATTGCTTATTGTTGTTGATCTTGATTCTTAATAAAATTTAATGATTAAAAATGTTAATTCATTTAAAAGGATAATAGGATAATAATATTTCTGGCCAAAAAAAAAAGATAATAGGATAATATAAAATGGTAATTATACACTCAACTTGATTAAAAAGACTAAACTACTCTTCCCTGCTGCCATTCAAGTCCTTTCTCCCAAAGGTAATTTGGATAGGGTTGTACCACAGTTGGTTGAGACTTGACAGTTGGTTTAAAGGTGGGAGAGCACAAGAGAATTGTAGTTGTTCATAGAATGGCAGTTCAAATTATTTAACACCAACAACCATTAACACCAATCAATTACATCAAGCAGTAAAATGTGCAAAGATTGCAATCAACAATAAAAATCCCCCTATTGAATTTATTCTCTTATTTTTTTTATTTCTTTTTAAGTCTGTATATTTGGTTCACATTGAAAATTTAATGGAATGCAAGTATATATTAAAATACGATTTTAATTTTTTATCATTTGGTTCATAAGGAGCTTATACTTATTTATAACATTTTTAATTTTCAACAAATAATTAAAGTTATACTAAAATTATATTTATTTCTAAATAAAATTCTTAAAATTAGTATGAAATTTTATTTAACCATTTTGAAATAAATTTAAAATAAGATATTTTGAATTTAAGTACCCATTTTCATAGAGGTAGCAAATGGTAGGTCAAGTATATCTGAGTAGTTCACTTCAAATTTGAGTTCAAATCATTTCGAATTTTATATTTTCTTAAGTGGATTTAAATCAAATCACTACACATTGTAAGTGAGTGACCTACATAAGAGATTTCAGGTCAAATTCAAATTAATTTTGTGGGTCATGATTAGATTACTTGCGATATCACCTTTTAAAGGTAAGAAACAATTTTGAAAATAAAATTTTACACATAATTTTCCCAAAAAATAAAAAAAGTAAATATGCAATGAAATAAAGAAATAATAAAAAATGATTAATTACAAAAAATTCTTAAATTTGCAATTTCTACATAAAATTTTAATTTTAACAAATTAGATCTGAAACTTTCAAATTTTTGCAATTTCATAATCAGCAAGACCTCAGGCTCAATCTTCGGTTGCCTGAGTTAATGTGATAATTTTTTATTATTATTTTGGCCATGTTGCTCTGACTGTAAATCAGAAAAAAAAAAAAAAAAAAAGAGGATGAAACGAAGCCGTTTCATCATAAACCCAACTAAAAGTCTAAAACAAAATAAAAAAAACCCCAAATCACGATAAGAAAAGAAACCTAAACTTGTACTTTCTAGGATTCTCCAAGCAGCAGATCACCTGCTTCACTCCCAAAACTGGTTTTTTCAGTTCCTTTCCACTTCTCTCTATTTCTACAAAAACCTATATGTTTGCTCTTTGAAATCTACTCAATTTTGTTTGATTTTGTCAATTATGTGCAGATTAATTGAACATTTGCAGATTAATTTTGAAATATCAACACAATCAATAGTCAAGCGTCTTTCTTAAGGCTGCTAATTTTGAAATATTAAGATCCAAAGTGTAAAGACAAATTTCAAGGGTATTCCATTCCATTCTCTATAGTTATCAGAAGTCGAAGACAATCTTTGGTTCCCATTTGCTTGTCCAAACAACTCTCAGACACTCGAGTATTCTCAGGGACTAATACTTTTTCTCAACGCAATAATATAATCATGAAAGATATTAAGCTACTTGAAATCTACAAAACAAAGTATTATCATCTATATAATATCAATGGTAGCCTTTCTCTATCACTGGAAATCACTCTATAATTCTCAATTTATGAAAATAAAGCAACACTTTCTGATAATGAGAGATTAATGAAATAGAGAAAAGAAAATGAACCAAAATCACCGGCATCCCAGAGTAGCTCTTCCTTCAGGATTAATACTAGCATTTGTACAAAGCTTCTGAAGATCAATGTAGCCTATTATGGTGTCCTCAAAAACAGCATCTGCCAATTGAGCTTCATCAAAAGTGGAGCCTGATAGCACAGCATTCTTAAACACAGCTCCTTCAAGATTGGCTTTCCCAAAGTTAACCCGATCTAAAACTGCATTTGAAAAGTCCACACCTACAAATAGTTGAATTTATTGTAAACCCATTCAATTCTATACCATAATTATGCATATGAAAGATTTTCTATATCACAATCTCCTTTTATTTCATCTCACAAATTAGTAACTTCAAACATATTACAGATACCATTGAGTTAATAGCCTAATGGTTGGGTGCTGACTCATAGTGTAGGAGGTTAGAAGTTCAAACTCTAGTGTCCCCTTTCTCCTTAAAAGAATTTCCAGGTATCAAAAAATTACATATTAAAAACATCATATGTAGTGACACATCTTAAGATCATTGAAAGTAAATTTGGATGCATATGCATTCTAGGTTGGACATCTTTACTAACCTATAATTATCCACAAAGGCACATAAAAACCGGTTTATTTTTTTCATTTTTCATCACTTTTTTATTCCTATTTCTACTTAACAAATTCTGAGTTTCTTTTATTGTTTCCACAAGATGGATGTGCTTCAAATGCCAACAAAAAGCTAGGGAGAAAGAGAAAGGAATCATCATGTTTAGCCTTTCTATCTCTCTCTATCTCCCTCTCCTCCTTTCCATGTCAAGAGTAAATAATGCATTGAGGCATCATCACGTTTCCTCCACTGAAACTATATATAGACATGCATATAATCTAGAGGTGGTTGATTTACAAACCAAACGGAAAAACGAACAAAAAAAAAAACACAACTCTTTAGGATGAACTGAGAAGTTACCCTTGAAACTGGCTCCAACAGCATAAGCCTTTGACATCACCACTTCTGACATATCAGCACCATCAAACTTGGCATCTGACATAAGTGCTGCTGCAAGAGACTTCCCCTTTAAATTGGATTTTTCATTTGTATAATCACAGAAGCGAAGATCAATTGGCTTGTCATAAACACCATTAGCTTGACCTATTGTGTTTCCAACAAATGCCTTCTCACAACGGTTGGTCTCTTTGGAAAGTGGAGGTAGCCTCTGCATAGAAAACATATTGTAGATTCATATATTGTGAAGATATTGAATGTATTACAATTAGTATGGCAGTGCCATCTATGGTTTTATATAAAAATATTAAATATACCTTCTTATCTTAAGCAATAAAGAAACACAATGGCCAAAACAAACCATGGTTAACTTTGGCCACCCAAAAATTCGAAAATTCATCATAGAAAGGTAAAATGTTAAATATTTTTCATTCTCAGTCTTATCTTTTGTTTCTCCAATGCTAAGGGTCTAGTTATGCCCCTGCTAAAAATATTGAAAAAAAAAAAGAGAAAACCCCATTCAATAGTATCACTCTCTGAGCTGAAATACAGGTTTAAGTATGCTGGATCCCAGGACAATCAACAAGGTATCAAGAGATGATCCATTGGTTCCGCAGTTATATTAATATGTGCACAATAAGAATTCAACAAATTTCCACTCGAATTATCACATTACAATCAACTAATGCATCTATTTCTCAAAGGAATGATACATGCAAAAGCCTAATTAAGAACTCTGCAGTCTCCTCTTAGCTAGTAAAGCATTGTCCACACAAGCAAATGTCCTTTATCTCTTAAAAGCTTCGTCGAAAAAATCTTTTTAAAGGGGAAAAAAAATTCTATATTGTGAATTGAGCTTTGCAAATGGTAACAAATCCAAATTCCTTCACATGTAGAATAATAAACACACCAACACACACACACACACACACACACACACACACACACACACAAAAAAAACAAACAAACAAACAAAGCAAGCTCACAAGCCTTTTCCCCTCTCAATACGCTGTAATTAACTCTGTTTGACTTCAAGCACACCCTTCTAAACAAACCAATGAGCTTTAGCTTAGTGGTAATAGAGGCATTGCGAGTTCATGCCCCACTTCCAATCTAATTAAACAAATAAAAGGAAAAAAAAAAAAAAAAAAAGAGTTAAACAGTTCTCATAAATTGTTGGAGATGTGGAGTCTTATTCACAGAGTTTGACGCCTATGCAGAGCTAACACGGCGATCCCGCTGTGTAAGGGATTATTATATCACTTGTAACTTGTATCAAAAACCTAATAAAATTGCCGCCGTGGACGTAGGCAATCTAACCACATAAATCTTGTGTTATGTCTGATTTGATTTTTCTATTTTTTTCTTCTTTCGTTCGATTCGTTCCTAACAATAAGGTAGTAGCTTTTAGCAACTATAGCTAAATAACTAATTTTAACAAATCAATATTATAATAAGATATTGGTAAGAACATAAAACAAACAACTACTAGTCATATAAAACACCCAAACACACAAAGCATATTCTTTGTAGATACTTCAATTTGAGGGAAAAAAAAATTGAAATTTCTAAAACGGGTAACGATTTTCAACCGGATTAGCAGCAATTACAGGTGATGCAGCGGTCACAGCCCAAGCAGCAAGAAGACCACAAGCCACACTTTGAAGTTCCTTTAATGGAGTCGATTTTGGGTTACCTACAAAATCAATTTGGTCTCTTTGCAGGCCTGTGGAGGTCTTAACATAACAGCTGATCTGCGGGATAGGAAAACGACGGCATTTTGAAGACAAACAGTGAATAGAGAGACTGTTTTGAGAGAGCGGGAGTGAAAGTGTCGCCATTTCTATGTGTATTTTCAGGAAGATAAAATCACTTCTCTTTATCTGTCCAATAATCATTTCTGTGATGCTCGTTATCCGTTGAAAGCTGATGTGTAACCCAGTTTAACAGTTCATTTATAATTTAGAGAAATTCTTATGCAGATTTGTTCGTATTGGTTTATGAGGGGTTGGATTTGTTATTTGGTAGTTATATATATATATGTATTAATGAGAACTAGTTTTGAATTATTCGATACACATCGATACGGACGTCGTTATTTAATAATACGAGTTTGATATATTAATATAAAAAAATATTATTATTATATCTTTAATTTTTTTTTATTTTATTAATGTAAATTATAAATATATTATTCAAAAAATTATTATTTTATATTTTTTAATATTTTATTAGTGTAAGTTATTGGTATATTGTTATTTACATTATTTATATAAGATTTTTTTTAATGTATTTAAAATATTATTGATAATTTTATAAAAGTTATTTTTTTGTAAAACTTTTTTGTTTGTAGGTTTAAATTATTGATTGAATTTTACATTATGATCATATTTATCTTCATATAAGAGCTCAATCATTGTTTGATGTATTTTCATTTGGAGTAAAAAACTAAAATACAAATGAGTTTAATAGTGGGCAAAACAATCAAAATCATTTACGGCACTCTTTTTGGTGGTGATTAGTCAATCTTGTTATTTATTTGTTTTTTCATATTGCCTTATTTGCTTAGAATAGAGAATATTTTTTTTTATCACCTTATCTTAAATAACTTGGTTTTTTCTCTTTATGAATTAATAAAATAAGATTAATTTATAAAAAAAAATTATATTTTTTTAAGACAATATAATATTTTATTAATAATTTATGTAACTTAATTATTGTTATTATGCATTATTCATAAATATGTTATATAATTTGAGTTTTTATAGTCTAAACTATATTAAATTAAGTATTTATTAATTTAATGTATTATATTTTGGACGTTATAGTCTATTTCTTATTTATTTGGATTAGTTTGCTAATCATTTTTAAAAATTCACGGTAGTGATGGCCGATTCGATCCAATTCCGTTACACTGATTCAAATATCTATACGATACGTAAAACCGTTATTTAAAACCCTGCTACTAGCTCATCTATAGACTAAATCAATAAAAATAAGACACATCAATTAATGATATAATGTAAAATCATTAATATGAAATCATTAATTAATGTGTTTTATTCTTATTGGTTTAGTTTATGAATAAAGTGGTAAACTGAATCTACCTAAAAATTTATCCTATAAACTAATCAAATAAAAATGATACACATCAATTAATGATGTCACATTAATAATTTTACATTACATTATTAATTAATGTGTTATTTTTATTAAATTAATCTATAAATAAAATGATAGACTGAATCTACTTAATAATAATAATAATAATAACAATATGTTGTGATAATATTTAAATGGTGTATTTGGATTGGATGTCTATCCTATCTCTATAGATAGATATTCTTATGTAAATAGAACTCTCTTCCTATTTCTATCTCTGTAACATTTTACACATATAAATAGGTGTTACAATCAATGAAGTTATACACACAAAAATTATTCTCTTCTATTATTATTTAATTATCTCTTTCTCTATTCTCCATAATTATTTTTTATTTTACAACACGTTATCAGCACGAATTCGTTCTACCATATTTTTTTTAAGCTACTATTTGAATAATCGTTAACATATATTATGGATCCTACTCAATCATTAGTAGGATTAAGAACAAATGATGCAGATTTATGTCTTGCAGATAGTGCAACCACGTACACCATATTAAAAGATAAGAAACATTTTTCTTACCTAACAATGGAAGAAACTTATGTTAATACAATATCTGGTAGTAAAAGAATAATTGAAGGCTCCGAAAGAGCTAATATATTACTACCTGGAGGGACATATTTGTTTATTCAATTTGCATTATTCTCTCCCAAGTCTCACATAAATTTATTGAGTTTTAAAGATATTCGCCGAAATTGATATCATGTTGAGACAAACAATGAGGGAAATATAGAATATCTCTATATAACAACCTTCATAATGGACAAGAAATGTGTATTGGAGAAATTACCTGCTTTCTCTTCTGGCTTATATTACACATATATACATATGGTTGAAACAAATGTGGTTGTAAACCAGAAATTTACAAACCCAAATATTTTTCTTATTTGGCATGACCGACTAGGTCATCTTGGATCAACAATGATGTGAAAAATCATTGAGAGCTCATATGGCCATCCATTGAAGAACCAGAAGATTCTTCAATCTAATGAAATTTCGTGTTCGGCTTGCTCTCAAGGAAAATTAATTATTAGGCCATCACCAAGCAAAATTCAAAATGAATCACCTACATTTCTAGAACATATACAAGGTGATATTTGTGAACCAATTCATCCACCATGTGGACCATTTAAATATTTTTTGGTGTTAATAGATGCATCAACAAGATAGTCACATGTATGTTTATTATCAACTCAAAATCTGGCATTTGCTAGATTACTTGCTCAAATAATTCGATTAAGAGCACAGTTTCCAGATTATGCTATTAAGACAATTCGTCTTGATAATGCTGGTGAATTTATATCAAAGGCCTTTAATGATTATTGCATGTCAATTGGAATAACAATTGAACATCTTGTAGCTCATGTTCATACTTAAAATGGTCTAGCAGAATCTTTTATTAAACGTTTTCAATTAATAGCTAGACCATTGCTTATGAAAACAAACCTCCCAATTTTTGCTTGGGGACATGCAATGTTACATGCAGCAACTCTTATACCCATCAAGCCAACTAGTTATCATAATTTTTCACCATTACAGTTGGTTTCTAGCTAGGAGCCAAATATTTTCCATTTGAGAATTTTTAGATGTGCTGTTTATGTTCCCATTATCCCCCCACATCGCACAAAAATGGGACCTCAAAGGAGATTGGGAATATATATTGGATATGAACCCCCTTCTATAATTAAGTATCTTGAACCATTAACGGGGGATGTTTTTACTGCGAGATTTAATAATTGTCATTTTAATGAAGCTATGTTTCCTAAATTGGGGGGAGAAAATAAGCAATTAGAGAAACAAATTGTTTGGAATGAGCCATCATTAAATCATATTGATCCTTATACAAAACAATGTGAATTAGAAGTTCAAAGGATCATTCATTTGCAAAGTATAACAAACCAATTACCAGATGCATTCTGTGATCCAAAAAGAGTTACTAAATCTCATATACCAGCTGAAAATGCTCCAATGAGAATTGATGTCCTAGTAGGACAATATGTTAATATTATAGCAAATGAGTCTCTGACACGCCAGAAGCGTGGTAGGCCACTCGGTTCCAAGGATAAAAATCCAAGAAAGAAAAAGGAACAAAATAAACAAAGTGACAATTCCTTTGATGCTCCTGAAGAGCCTATAACATAAACAGTTGACATAGATGAGCAAATAACTCCACCTGAAAGTAATGAAAACAAAGAGATCTCAATCAACTATGTCACTTCAGGAAAGAGATGGGACCGAAATGAAACTATTGTCGATAATGTATTTGCATATGCAGTAGCAATTGATATTGCAAAAGAAAGTGAGGACATTGAACCAAAGTCTGTTAATGAATGTCGACATAGAGATGATTGGCCAAAATGGAAAGACGCAATCTACGCAGAATTAAATTCATTAGAAAAACGCCAAGTTTTTGGGCCCATTGTTTTAACATCTGAAGATGTTAAGCCTGTAGGCTATAAATGGGTTTTTGTGCGTAAACGTAATGAAAAAAAATAAAATTGTGAGATATAAAGCAAGACTTGTAGCACAAGGTTTCTCACAAAGGCCTGGCGTTGATTATGAGGAGACTTATTCCCCAATTGTGGATACAATTACGTTCAGATTTTTAATTAGTTTGGCTAGTTTAGAAGGACTTCATATGCAACTTATGGATGTTGTTACAACTTATTGGTATGGATCACTTGATAATGACATTTATATGAAAGTCCTTGAAGGACTAAAAATGCCTGAAACATGCAATTCAAAACCTCGGGAAATGTATTCAATTAAGTTACAAAGATCTTTGTATGGACTAAAACAGTCTGGACGAATGTGGTATAACCACCTTAGTGGATATCTTTTGAATGAAAGATATACTAACAATCAAATTTGTCCATGTGTTTTTATTAAGAAATCAAAGTCTGGTTTTGCTATAATTGCAGTTTATGTTGATGATTTAAATATCATTGGGACTCCTGAAGAGTTAACAGAAATAATATCTTATTTAAAAAAATGAATTTGAAATGAAAGATTTGGGAAAAATAAAATTTTATCTCGGCCTGCAGATCGAGCATTTATTTGGAGGGATATTTATTCATCAGTCAGCTTATATTGAAAAGATATTAAAATATTTTAATATGGATAAATCCCATCCAATAAGTTCTCCCATGATTGTTCGATCCCTTGATGTGAAAAAAGACCATTTTCGTCCTCAAGAAGATGGGGAAGAAATTCTTGGTCTAGAAGTATCATATCTTAGTGTTATTGGTGCATTAATGTATCTTGCTAATTGTACAAGACCTGATATAACATTCTCTGTTAGTTTACTAGCAAGATATAGTTCTTCACCAACTCGAAGACATTGGAATGGTGTTAAACAAGTACTTCGTTATTTACATGGTACATCAGATATGGGTTTATTTTATCTGCAAGACTCGAAGTCAGAATTAATTGGATATGCAGATGCTTGATATTTATCTGATCCACATAAAGCTCGATCATAAACAGATTACTTGTTTATATATGGTGGCACTGCTATATCTTGGCGTTCTACAAAGCAAACTCTTACTGCCACATCTTCTAATCATGTTGAAATATTAGCCATTCATGAGGCAAGTCGAGAATGCATATAGTTGAGATCCATGATCCAACATATCAAAGAAACATGTGATCTTCAATATGATAAAAGAAGTCCAACAGTGCTATTTGAAGATAATGCTGCTTGTATTGCACAACTCAAGGGAGGATACATTAAAGGAGATAGAACCAAGCACATTTCGCCAAAGTTCTTTTTCACATATGAGCTTCAAAAGCAAGGAGTTTTAGATGTTCATCAAATTCGATCTATTGATAATTTGACAGATTTATTTATAAAGACACTCCCTACAACCACATTTGAGAAGTTGGTGAACAAAATTGGCATGCGTCGACTAAGAGATATTTGTTAAAAATCATATTTTCATGAGGGGGATATTTCTATGCACTGTACTCTTTTTCCCTTAACCTAGGTTTTGTCCCATTAGGTTTTCCAGGCAAGGTTTTTAATGAGGCAGTATTATGACACAAGTTTTACAAGAATAATGTACTCTTTTTTCCTTCACTAAGATTTTTTTTTCCCACAGGGTTTTTTCTTAGTAAAGGTTTAACGAGGCATATTCTTTATAATAGACATAATGAGTGTTTGGTTTCGTTGTTGGGAGTCAGCTAATAATTTTTTGATTATGAACAGTTAAGTCAACTCATTTGGTGAAGAAAATAAAACAACAACTGATAATTATTGGGAGTTCAAACAGCTGTTATTTTGAAAAGTTCCATTTTAGAATTTTTTTCCCAACTGTTGCTAGCTGATTTAAATTTATACTATCTTACCCTTATAAAAAATTATTATTAATAAAAATATTACAAATAATATTTATAAAAATTATCATATTTATATTTAAAAGAAAAAATATAATTATATAATGAAATAATTAATTATAATTTTTTAACTACTAATTTTATCATTAGGAGAAAGTTAAAAAAATACCATGTTGTTTCGCGCATTTGTAAATAGGGGTCTATGGAATTTTTTTTAAAAAATCGAAATTTGTGGTTTACTCCGTTAGCATATGGAAGGCCCAGTGCCTAACTCCGTCAATTTTGTGCTGACGTGCCATTATTACACTGTTAAAAAAATAATTTTACTATAAAAATAGACCCCACTTATTAAATATCAAAAATTAAAACTTAAAAATTAGAAAATAAAATACTAAAACAAATAAATTAATTAAAACGAAATTTTAAAAAAATATAAAAATTGATGAAGTTAGGCACTGGACTCTCCATATGGAAGGCCCAGTGCCTAACTCCGTCAATTTTGTGCTGACGTGCCATTATTACACTGTTAAAAAAATAATTTTACAATAAAAATAGACCCCACTTATTAAATATCAAAAATTAAAACTTAAAAATTAGAAAATAAAATACTAAAATAAATAAATTAATTAAAACGAAATTTAAAAAAAAATATAAAAATTGATGAAGTTAGGCACTGGACTCTCCATATGCTAACGGAGTAAATCATAAATCTCGATTTGCAAAAAAAAAAAAAAATTCACATACTCCTATTTACAAATGTGCGAAACCACATAATATTTTTTTGAACTTTTTCCTTATCATTATTGCGATTTATATCATACATTAATAAAAACAATTAAGATATATAATAATATATTAAAAATAAACTATACTTTTTGATAAGGGACAAAAAATACCGAACTAAATCAGGATTATAATGGGTCAGGTCCAGCTGCCTAATCTACTTAAAATCCGAATATTAGAAGATAAGGTCAAACTAACATGCAAATAGTCATCCTAATCCAAACTGGTCAAGGAAATCCATACTCAACTCATGTAAGGATCTATCTCTTATAAATACCTCAAAGATTAAACTTCACAGGTATGA
>CATKHJ010509682.1:0-11542 GCA_949750685.1 Vernicia montana
TAGTATTTTTATGAGCTATGAGTTATATGATAAGTGTTTGATGATGTTTATGTGGTGTTATATTGAAATGAGGCTTATGGGATGAGTTTATGGCTATATGTGGTGAATTAGAAGTGGTTTTAAAGATTTTGAAGTGTGAACACTCGTTCACATTGTTGAACACTCGTTTAGAAGGCTTCTGTGTGAATAGTAGCAAATTGAGGACTGAGAGATGGACGTTCATTCACAGATCATGAACGCTCGTTCATGACGGTGAATGCTCGTTCATCCACTTGAACGCTCGTTCAAAAGGCCCCTGTGTGAACAGTTATAACTAAGAAAACTGAGATGAACGCTCGTTCATCGCAGCGGGCCTGGGCAGATTTGACGAGGTATATAAAGAGAATTAAAGCCCCAATTCATTTCATTCGAGTTTTCAGAGCTTCTAAACCCTTTTTCTCTCAAAAATCACTCACCCACTCATATTAAATGCTTAGAGACTTCATTAATTGCTTCATCTAAGGGATCTAGGGTTGCATTGTCCATTCCTTCTTCCATTTCTTAAAGCATCTATTGAAGAGGTGAGTTAGGGTTTTGATTTCTTTTGAATTTCTTCTTCTCCATTGTTATAAATTGCTCTTGGGGAAGGGAATAGAATTAGAAATCATGAGTTTAGCATGAGCATGGTGATTTTAAGAGCATGAGTTATGTGTATTGATTATTTGCATATGCTATGTGTTTAGTTCCTTTTAGAAGATTTGATGATCATGAGGAGCTTGATGAATTGAGGTGATTGAGGAGTTTCTAAGAGATATTAGAGCATTCTTTTTGTTTGATGTGAGTAGAAAATATACTACTATTCTTGTATTTGAATTCCTAAGGCATAATGCCTAATTTCTTTACAAACTACCATGAGTATGAGTATATGAGAAATTGTTTGTTGAACCATAATTGTTCATTAAGCTTTATGAGTTTTAATTAGCCATTTGCTAATTATTATTTTTCATGAGAACCATATATTGTTATATGTCTATGAGCATGAGAACCATTCTAAATATATGAGCTATTTGTCTATAAGAACCTAAATTATTATATCTATATGTAATAATCTTAATGGTATAGAAATCCCCTACTAATGTGGGTTAATCATTAGACTTTATACACATTGTAACCCGATGGATAGGGCATAATATCCTACCCCTATCTAGGAAGGATAAATTGTCCTAGACGTGAAATCTGATTCATTTCACGTATTATGAGCAAGAGTATGTTATTAAACCTCTACTCTTATTATGAGCAAGGATATGCTAACCCAGCTTCTATCTTTATTTACGAGGTGAGCATGCTAATAAAGTGCCTTTGCTCCAAGTATTACGAGATTGATTTCTATATCCATCTATTATGAGTTATGATTTCTTTCACGAGCTATATACATGTTTATTTTTGTATATTATGAGTATTGATTCTTATGAGATATATGAGCTTTATTTACTATATGATAAGTCAATTGACAAGTTATAAGCCCTACCATCCTTTGAGCTAGCCTTGAATTACCTAGCCTCACAAGTATGGTAGTATATTCTTTACTCACTGTTTTATCTCATTAGTGATTCCATTTTTCAGGAGATTAAGAAGTTTATCAGCTCGATTCTTCAGGCATTTTCCTCCCTAAAGAACCTATTTGATCAATGTAATTTCTCCATTTATTATATGTAATTAAAGTATATTGTAGTTGTTCCATGTGTGTATGAGAAAGTTATTCTTTGGGCCTTTATGGCAATTATGTGGATGATTTACATGTATGAGTATATGAGAATTATGAGCTTATGAGATTATGAGTAAATGTATGTATAAGTATGTGATATGATGAGATAGATGTATGTGTATGAGTTCAGGTTCTGATCCTAGGGATGAGTTGTTCTAGTTGTTATGATGCCATGTGGATTATATGTATAGATGGGTTCTACGGGTTTTCAGTGGCCTTATGCCTACCCATGCTTTAGAACCGTCACAGTTGCGAAGTTGGGCTGTGACATATATCCTTTGATATCTTGAGTTTAAATGACTAATCTTAACCATAGAGAATCATATGTAACGTTTGGTAGGGTTTGGAGGCTGCTATGACCGAAGGAATTGAAGAAAACTCAAATTTCTCGCTATGGGGCTGCTGCTATCCTTTTATAGAATTTAGATGATGAATGAACATTCATCATCCTTGAACGAGCGTTCATGTCCCTTTTCAGAGAGATGAACGAGCTTTCACCATTGATGAACGAGCGTTCAAGCTTGATACAACCCAAAACTTCATTCTTCTTATTTCCACTTCCACAACTAACTCCCAATTTCATTCCAACACATCAAAGCAATCCTCAAATTGTCTTATAAGGTTGTAAACCTATGCCATAAGCACCATTCCATCACAAACAATATATTCATGGTTCAATCATTAACAATGGAACTCAAGACAATCAATATAATCTTCCCAAACCTTTATCATTAGCATTTATCAATCCAACATCATACAATCAATGGAACAACTGTCAATCATACTCAAGAATCACCAATCTTGGAAGCCAAAGTCCATTATCTCTTAATACTTACATTCATCAATCTAAGACCATCACAAATATAACTTAATCACCATGAAACACTTGGGAACCATTATCCATAAGAGATTACATATCCATAGCATACTTATTAAACAAGTTAAACAACTTTAAACTTAAATACTCATGAAATCATACAATGCTATGCTATAATCAAGCAAATCAATGCATTCCATTCAAACCACATTCATGCAATTACTTCATTCTCTTTTGATATCTACAATACTCATTCCATTCATCCTCAGTTAGATCATATCATCTAAGATAATCATTCAACCATGCACTTCATGAAACTTAAGCAAACAAACCAATCATGAGATCTAAAAAAAAAAATAAAAAAAATCAAGCTCTAATTCTCATCCTTATAGCATATCTTATGACGTTAGAACCATCAAGAACTTGGGGTATTACAGAGCATTATCATTTTGTTTAATTTAGTTATGGCTTATTGTATAGACTTGTTTTCGATTTTGTTTTTAGCTCCTTCCATGGGGTGGACCTATTGATTATTTGTTATTCTTTCTTTTATTTTTTAATAAAGAGCTAGGAGGTTGCGTGATGTTAGATACTAAAGAGGTGTCAACCTAATTGGGATGCTCTATGCACTCTTTGATATCCTTCGTAGCAGCTTCATTGAAAAAAAAATATTGAATTTCAATTAAAAAACATATATAGAATTCAATGAAAAAAAATCTAAATTTACTAAAATAAAAACAGATTTAAAAATATGCAGATGAAAAAATAATAATAATTTTTGTGTATATACATTTATAATTCATTTAAAATTTCTTTTGATATAATTTGATAATTGATATAATGTCATGTGTAATCTTATAATTTTTGTGTTATCTATATATTATTAAATTAACATTACTTATATATTATAAATTATAAATTAAAAAACTTCGGTTATTTTAGTTCAATTCAATTCGGTATGGTTCTCTGTTTGGATATACGTTAAAATCCAGAACGTACCAAAACATTTCACTTAGTACAATTCAGTTCGGGGAAAATCAAAAAGTCAACTGTTCGGTTTGGTTCTGGATATTTTCAATTCGGTTATTCGATTCAATTCGAAACTTTTAATATTTGTGCTCAATCCTAATAAACATATTTAAACTTATAAGAATTTCATATTTTTAAAATTTTATTATTAAATATGAGAAAAAATATATAAACCGGCAACCGGTTCTTACCGGAGGCTGGCAGTGTTCATCGGTGATCTCTGCTAGCGAGTATCAATGATCTGCAAATTAATAAATTTGTATTTATATATTTTTCTTTCATTCTAATTAATTTGTTAAAATAAGGAAAATGACTTCCCGTTTTGAAAAGAGAAAGTCATTTTTTTTTAAAAATGACTTAGTTTTCTATTGATCAGAAAAATATTTTCTGTTGACTAATTTTTCGAAGTATTTTAAACGTAAAAAAAATACGAAAAATATTTTTTAAGCGTGGGTCATTTGTTCTTCCTCTCAATCTCGTTGTTGCGTAAAACAAATGGATACCCGAAATCACTCTATTGTTATTTTATATGTGATGCCTAGTATTATTAAATATTGGCAAATAAAATAATTTTGAATAAAAAAAATCATTTAATCTAAGTAATTATATAACAAAATATAGAAGATAAATTCATACCAAGAGATCTTGTAACCCTTGTAGTTACTATATTAGCAACACAAACAATAAATCTACCAATAAAAACCAAAAAATATTAATTTGATTGAAAGTTAGTGAATCAAAAAAGTTAATCACTTTTCATATATGGATTAACAAAATTTTTGAGAGAACAAAATTAAATCTACATGTTTTTTTTTTTTTAGTATATTAAATCTAAATGTTGAAAAAACAAATTATACTATAAAAATTTTCTACAGTTTATCATTTTCTTTGTCATTAAATTTAATTATAAATTTCCAAATAAAATAATTTTGAATAAAAAAAATCATTTAATTAGATAATTATATATCAAAAGATAGAAGATAAATTCAAACCAAGAGATGTTGTAGTTAGCATATGTGATTACTATTAGTAACAGGAACAATGAATCTGTTGGGTATTAAATCCGGTAAAATTCAATAAACACACTATAAGAAAAATAACTGAATACAAAGTTTAACGTGGTTTAGATTTTCAATGCATACATCCGCCAACAAAAAATAATCTTTCACTATATGTGATATAAATTACAACACAAGAAATCTATAAATATCCTTGGATTAACCAAACCCAAGTTTATAGTATCCTCACTCACATAAACTCGAAAAATTATTTCTTTCACCTTCTAGACTTCTAGAGAAAATATCGGTGTTTTCCTTAAGTGTTTTTCCCACACTCAATTTATACTCTAAACTTGCAAACCCAAGTTGATTTTGTATAAATTAACACAATAATATTTTTCCCTTAAAATATTTTCACCTTGAAGGACTTTTCACTTCACAATGCCCATCTTTACATTGCCCCTCCTTAAAAAAACCTCACATATAAAGCCATGCAAATTGTTAATTCCAACAAATATTGGTGGGAGGTTTACCTAATTTAGGTGGGTTGTTCACCTAATTTAGGTACTATTTTTTTACTTCATTTTTAATTTTATTTTTAAATTAATTCTTCCAAATCTCCACTTAACTTTAAAAAATAAAAATAAAAATAATCATTGGCCTTTTATTTTCCAATCACACATATCAGAATCAAATCCTAGTCATATTTTCTGATTCCATACACGGCTAATACTACATGTATAACTGCACCCGAGTCATTAGCACTACTTGACTCTGGAGAGACCTCTACCTCTTCACCTTTTTTGATGATGTCATTTTCCTGTCATTCCTTTTTCTTTTCCCAACAAGACTTTTGCCAAATCTTGTTGAATTAAGAAATCCTTCACCTTTCTTTGCCAAAGAGTGAAACTGCTCATTCCATCAAATTTTTGTACTGAGAAAATTGAGGATGAACTACTTTCCATATTTGTTGAATTTAACCTTCACTGTTATAACACTCGTTTCTGCTACAGGATTTTAATTGACATAGTACCTCTGAGTATTATTCATAGCAGCAATGATTTTACCACATGCCTTTGAACCAAAGGCTATGATACCACTTGTTGTGAATTAAACCAGGTAAAATTCAACAAACACACCACAAGAAAAATAACTGAATACAAAGTTTAACGTGGTTCGGCTTTTCAATGCCTACATTCACCACCAGAAAATTATTTTTCACTATATGTGATATAAATTACAACACAAGGAATCTATAAGTATTTTTGGATTAACACAACCCAAGTTTATAGTATTCTCACTCACATAAACCCGAAAAATTATTTCTTTCACCCTCTAGACCCCTAGAGAAAATACCGGTGCTTCTTTTAAGTGTTTTTCTCATACTCAATACACTTGATTTATACTCAAACTTGCAAACCCAAGTTTATCTTGTACAAATTAACATAAAAATATTTTTCTCTTAAAATATTGTCACCTTGAAGAACTTTCCACTTCACAATACCCCTCTTTACATTGCCCCTCCTTTAAAAAAACCTCACAAAAACATGGAAATTGTTAAATTCCAACAAATTTTGGTGGGAGGTTTACCTAATTTAGGTGGGTTGTTCACCTAATTTAGGTACCATTTTTTACTTCATTTTTAATTTTATTTTTAAGTTAATTCTTACAGAATCTATCAATAAAAAAAATATATTATTCGATTGGAGAGTCAGTGAACCAAAAACTAATTAAAATTATTCCAATAAGAACAAAAAAAAATCAAAATTATTCAAATAGGAACGGCTGAACTAAGAAGCATGAAGTATGAATTATGAAGTAACATATATATGTTGCTTAATGGTAGTTTAAGAGTTAAGAGTTATAGTAGAAAAGAAACCATGACTATGAGTAGACTCCTAATTACTCTAATCTATAACTATTATTGAAAATGTTACCAACAAAAATAATTAAAATAATAATTAACGAAAAAATTGCGAAAAAAATCACATTCACCGAATGAATACATTATGGGTTTAGTAGAGTTTATATATATATATATATATATATATAGGGTTTTCTGATAATAGATTATTAGATTGTGTTCATTTTAATTTGATTTTTTATTTAAAAATTTTAAAAAACTATGATAGTTTTCATTTTTACTGAATTCTCTCACAAAATTTTATTTTGCAATTCTTCTTTACCGTTAGTTCTCAATTTCTCTAAAAAAATTATCTATATATATGGAACAAATGTTAGATTATGACCTAATATTAGGCTAACTAACTACTAATCCATAAGCCCAATATTAAAAATAATAATTAAATAGCTAACAATTTTTATTATTAATAATAATTAAATAGCCCAATATTGTTTTATATATATATAGGGTGCGTTTGGAATTGCTGTTAGAGATTAAAAAAGCGATTTTAAAATTTTTATTTATTTAATTGATTGATTTTTATTATTTTTTATAAACTGTTTTTTCAAACTTACTTCTAGGAAAAATATCAATTTACCTGCTTCTGAAAAAAAAACAGTTTTAAAAGTAATATAATTTTTTTTTATTGAAAAGCGCTTTTGTGAAACTCAATGCCAAACGGAACCATATATGGAACAAATTGTTAGATTATGACCTTTAGTGCCAAAAAAAAAAAAAAAAAAAGTTAGATTATGACCTAATATTGGGCTAACTAACTACTAATCCATAAGCCCAATATTAATAATCTTGATCGTTCACTCGGTTATTTGATAGACGTACCGAATTAAATTATAAAAGATATAAATTGGTCATTTCTCTACCTATTAGGGTTTTTGCTTACAATTATTAGAATAAGCTATCAGAAAGCCGTTGTAAACAAAAGGGTCAAGAGAAAGAAATCAATTTATTCCTGAGGTTTGCAACATGTCGATTTCATCAAATTCATCGGGCATATGTTACATAATTTTAATTGTGAGAATTATATGTTCAAGATCCTATGATTAATGAATTATTGGGTTAATTAATTGTTTCCCTATAATATTTACATGTGGTATCAGAGCATTGATTTTGGACATATAATTTCTCCTTTTATCTTCATGAAGTATTTCTTATTATTTCTCTCACTTTGAATTTTTGGCCAAATTATTTTATTAATGTTTGTTAAATTTAAAATTGTAATTTGATGTTTTAATTTGGTTGTAAGGAATATTTATCAAGTTGGGTAAGTTAGGGTTTGTATTTGGAAGAAAGAAGTTGGATGGTTTGAGTTTTGAAAGAAAATGAATCGGAATTTACTCGTGGAGTCTATTTAAAATCTTGATACACGGTCATGGATTTGAATTCCATGCCCGTGGACATGAATTTAAATATGCTTGAAAATTCACCAACGGTCCATGACCGTGAATTTTGAGTTCCATGCCCGTGGATCTCTGGAAAAATTCTAAATTGGAGCACAGTGAGTTCCACGATCACAATCCATGCCCATGGATTTTATGTCAAACCGTGGAAGCCTAAAAAAATTCATTTTTCTTCAATTTTTCACTTCCAGCTGATATATCAAATCACCATCTGTTTGATATTTTGGTATTTTAATTATAAAACTTATCATTTAAGGTTTTGAGTTATGTTTATCTTAGACCATAAACTTTAAAGGTTGATGGATGGATGTCATAAATATTATAATTTTTTGTATATATATATATATATATATATTGATGGATGGATGTCATAAATATTATAATTTTTTGTATATATATATAATGACATATTATTATATGCATGATAGAGGACATTAGGAATTTGATTAATATGCATATTAAGTTTGTGCATATATATAAAGAATAATGAAATTTTTATTTGATTGCATTTATTAAGTTTCCGCATTGTTGTTTTATAATTACATATCATTAAAATAAAGTTTTTTTTTTTTAATTTATGCATGAATTTTATATTTATTGTTTGTTAGTCACCAAAGTGGCCAAACTATGATAATAACATGCATAAATAAAAGAAAGGTCAATTATCCATAATGTTTAATAAAATGTCTATGAGTAAAGTTAATGATAAATTGATGTTTACTATTTCATAGCCTTGTAATTCACCCAAAGGTGAGTTTAATTATTGTATGAAAAACTAAATATAATGGGAGTAAATTAATATTTTTGGTCAAATATATTTGTGTATCCAAAGATGACATATGTATTTGATTGGAAATATTTATTTACTTGTCATTGATTATTATTGGCATTTAAATTACGATAGTATATTGTAGTGTCCACCCAAAGGAGAACTATAGTATACTTTTAATTGTTTATTTATTTTGAATCCATAAATGAAATTGTATATAATGTGAGCATTTATGTATAAATTTGCGTTTATTTCTCTTCATTCGCAAGCTTCATCTGTTACCCGTTTTCAATGGTCTGAATTTCTTTGAATGGAGTGAACAAGTCAATTTTCACTTAGGTGTTTTGGAACTTGACTTGGCACTATTTGAGGATCAACCTCCTACTTTTACGGATATGAGAGTAGTGAGGAAGAGAAGTCATACCATAAGGCATGGGAATGTTCTAATAGATTAAGCCTTATGTTTATGCGAATGACTATCGCCAACAACATCAAGACAACTATTCCACAAACTGAAAGTGCAAGACAATACTTGAAATTTGTGGAAGAACATTTTCATTCTGTAGACAAGTCACTTGCTGGTACCTTTATGGTAGAACTCACGACCATGAAGTATACTGGGTCGCGAAATATGCAGGACCATATTATTGAGATGACTAACATTGTAGCAAGGTTAAAGATATTAGGAATGACAGTGGATGACTCTTTTATGGTACATTTCATTTTGAACTCACTATCTCCTAAGTATGGACATTTTCAAATTAACTTTAACACTATGAAGGAAAAGTGGGATGTTAATGAATTGTCCAGTAAGCTTACTCAAGAGGAAGCAAGACTGAAGAAACAAGGGAGTCACTGCATCAACTTGGAGCATTAAGAAGCTAGTAAAGGACTGAAAGTAAAAGCCAACAAGTTTAAGAAAAAGAAATCATATGTTAATGTTGCACAGGAAAATCAAATGGAACAAAAGGCAGACAAGTGTAAATTCTATAAGAATGTTGGACACTGGTAGAAAGATTGCCTGAAACGTAAAGCTTGGTTCAAAAAGAAAGGTAAATATCACGTTTTTGTATGTTTCAAATCAAAATTATCTGAAGTTTCTTTGAATTCTTGGTGGCTTGATACTTGTGCTACTACTCATGTTTTCAATATGATGCAGGGATTTCTTACGATCCAAACCATAAACCCAAGTGAGAATTTTCTCTTTATGGGAAATTGTATGAAGGCTCCAATAGAAGGCATAGGGACTTATCGTTTGATTCTGAGTTCTGGTCATCAACTAGATCTTTTGGAAACTCTCTATGTACCTTCAATTTCTAGGAACCTAGTTTATGTTTCAAAACTTAATGTTATTGGGTTTAAAAGAGATTTTGAACATGGTTGTTTCAATTTATTTTAGCACACCTTATGTATTGGTTCTACTATTCTTACTGATGGTTTATATAAATTGAAACTTGATAATAAATTTGATGAATCTTTGCTTATTGTTCATAATAATGTTGGAATTAAATGTAGTGCATTGAATGAAAATTATGCTTACTTATGGCATAAACATTTAGACCATGTATCCAAAGAAAGGTTTGAAAGATTAGTAAAGAATGAGATTCTTCGAATCTAGATTTTACTGAACTAAGTATATGTGTGGATTGCATTAAGGGAAAGCAAACCAAACATAATAAGAAAGGAGCCACAAGAAGCACTCAGCTTCTTGAGATTATACACACTGATATTTGTGGACCTTTTGATGCTCCATCTTTTGGTGGAGAAAAGTATTTCATCACATTTATTGATGACTTTTCACGGTATGGTTATGTTTATTTGCTTAAGGAAAAATCTCAAGTAGTGGATGCCCTTGAGGTATACATAACTAGGGTTGAAAGGCAATTAGACAAAAAAGTGAAAATTATAAAATCTGATAGAGGTGGTGAATACTATAGGAAATATGATGAGTCAGGACAATGTCCAGGTCCATTTGCAAAATTCCTCGAAAAATATTGCATATGTGCACAGTATACTATGTCAAGCACACCTCAACAAAACGATGTGGCATAAAGGCGAAATAGGACATTGATGGATATGGTTAGGAGTATGATGAGTAACTCCTCACTACCTAAATCATTGTGGATGTATGCCCTCAAAACTAGTATGTATTTATTGAACAGGGTCCCTAGAAAGGCAGTTCCAAAAACTCCTTTTAAACTGTGGACTGGAAGAAGACCTAACTTAAGACATTTGCCTGTTTGGGGTTGTCCAGTAGAGGCAAAAATCTATAATCCACATGAAAAGAAATTAGATTCTTGAATGATTAGTGCTTACGTTATAGGTTACCCAGAGAAATCTAAAGGATTTAGGTTTTACTGTCCAAACCATAGTCCTAGAATTGTAGAAACTGGAAATGCTAGATTCATTGAAAATGGTGAAGTTAGTGGGAGTGATGAACGGCAAAGTATGAATATTGTAATATCTCTACCTGATACGAGTTATATGTATACTGATAAGTATCATGAAGTGTACCAAGTGAATAATAAATATGGAAGTTTAGTTAAACTCAGGGGAACAATTTCGTAAATTATGAAATGAATATTTTTGAATATGGATAATTTGAATTTTCAACTCTTTTAAAATAATAATTTTATATGGAAATATATTTTTCTATATATTAAAATTGATATTCAAAGTTATATATGTAATTATTAATTAATATGGAATATTGATATCAAAATGGATATTTGTTTATTTTAATATATTGATATTGATAGATTTATTATAAATTGATAATAGAGATTATATATTGATTTATTTATATTGGTATATTGATATGTAAAATGGTATTGATTTATTAATAATTTTTATATTAATATTTG
>CATKHJ010509720.1:0-18884 GCA_949750685.1 Vernicia montana
CGTCGGAGTGGCTTTGCTAGGCACCCCGCCTAGCCCACTTGACTCTTGTTTCTTCTTACAGGTCACATAAGTTCTATTCAAACTCAACTAAAGGTGAACTATTCTAAACGACCTCACTTCGGTTGGAATTAGCTTCATCACATTGGAATAAAAGTTTTTCATTAACAACTTATCTAAAACATGAAATATTTATTTTAGTAATTTATACCAAATTAAACATACCTTTTGAAAAGTTCGCAAGAGAGAGTACTGAATCAGATGATATTGCTTTAATGTGTTGGTGGTGATTATGTAGACGAATATTTTATCAATCAACGTTGATAGCTCTCTAGTTGTTTTTGCTTGATCATATGATATTGTTTTAGTTTGGATTTCTCACAACTTTTGAGTTTTTAGTTTTTTTTTGTCCAATTTTAATTTTTTTTCCTCCAATATAAAGACTTGTGTTCTTCAATTCAATTAAAGAAAAATTGTAATTTTTAACTTTTTAACTTTTAATTAAATTTTCATTTTAAGACTCATGCTATTAATTGTCTAACTCTTTTAAATAATTAAAAATAATTACTATAATTATTTATAATAAGCATTAATATATTATTAATAGTAATATCATTCAACTTAATCCAATAACAAATTACCTGGTATTACAAGTTAGGGGAATGGTACCATAGAGTTACCTTAGCAAGAGCCTTAATTATATATTTGCTAACAGAAAGTGAAATTTGGAACTTTTTTTTTTTTTTTCGCCATGAAATTCAAACTTTCATTCAACAGGAAACGATGCAGAAGCATCAGCATACAAAAGTTTAACTAGCCTGAGAGGCTTGATGCATAACCAATCATCAGGAAGGGAACCTGCTAATTTTTAAGATGCTAACCAATCTACTGTTCTATTACATTCCCTACTAATCCAGCATACAAAGCACGAGTTAAACATGGATTTTAATTCCCTAAAAATGGAAATGGATGCCCTCAATTCCCACACAGGATCAGCAATCATATCATTGCAAGCATTAGCTAAAATCTGACAATCTGTCTCAAAGATGCATACTGACCAGCCCTTATTTATTGCGTGCTTCATGCTTAGAATTAGAGCTATGGCTTCAGCAGATAGAGGGGATAAAGCACAACATGATACATATTCACCATCAATTAACTGACCTGTATAATCCCTGCAAATAAACACCATGGCTGCTGTGTTTTTTAAGGAATCAAAGCTTGCATCAATATTGATCTTAAGAAATCCTTTTGCTGGTAGATTCCAAATTTGAAACACTGCATTGGAGTTAACAAGGGGCCTTAATCTCAATTTGCTCACATGCCACACACTACAAAATTCAGAGAATTGGTGCTTTGTTGAAGCAATTGCTTTGTCTGGATGGGGAAGCTCCCTTTTGAAACACCAGTTATTCCTTAACTTCCATAAGTTCCAACAGAGAAAAGTTGCTTGAATGATAACTTCTAAGTTGTTGGATTGCTTCATTTGTTCCACAAAGGCATTCCACCAATCTGCAAAAGATTTAATTTGTGAGACAGTAGCATTAATACCCAAGTTATACCCAAACCACGCAGCCCTAGCAAAGTCACAAATAAGAAAGATGTGTTCAACTGTTTCCATTGATCTATTACAAATATCACACATAGGGCTAGGTAAAATTTTCTTTTTGACAAGTTGGTCTTTTGTTGGATGTCTGTTTTTGCAAGCTCACCAAAGAAAAATATTAATTTTTGTTGGTAATTTAAGTTTCCAAAAGTTTTTCCAAAGGGAATGGGGGTAAGAAATAGATGATGAAGGTTTGTTTCTATTTTGTTGAGCTTCTTCCTTCTGAGACACCAATTGGTATGCTTGTATAACTGAGAATCTCCCATACTTATCATGGTGCCAGATCCACCTGTCTCTTTCTGTTGGAGCACCCACATGAACTCTAAGTATAGCATTAACCTCATGAGGAGTCAGCAAGCTTCGAAGTTTAAAGGTATCCCATTCTCCATTCTCTACAACGAAGTCAGCTACTCTGAAATTTAAATTGTTAGTAGGTTGAGTTGTGATTAACTTGAACTCCGGAAGGCTAGGCACCCATGGATCTGTCCAAAAAAGAGAATTTCTCCCATTGCCAATATTTAACCTCCCCCCAAGTTTTAAAACCTCCCTTGCTTCTATTAAGCTCCTCCAACTCCAAGAAGCATGATTACCAAATTCAGCTTGCCAAAAATCTGTATGAGGAAAATATAGACTTTTGACTAATCTAGCTGTCACGACCCGTCTTTGAGCCATGACTGTCCTAGGGAATAGGGAGACATAAGGTCACCTAAACCCATAGAACCCCCTTATCACATTATTATTAGCTGCCATAATTACCAGTTATCATTACCCCATAATCGAAACCATAATTACTCTTCAATAAAATCCAATTCCATATTAAACATTTGTGATCAGTTAATTGTATACTGAAAACTTTTTTTTTTATACTTTTACTTTTGAACTCCATTTTTCATTTAATATAATCGTAGCTCACTATAATTTAATTAAATGCTTGGACTGTAGCAATTGTTATATCATACCATACATCATGCATACGATAATCTAAATCTCAATATTACAGACTTTAAAAAGCCATGGAGCTCTAGAGTAAAACTTTCGAATAACCATTCATACCATAAACAAAATAGCAGAGCAATCTCCTAAGTGAAAGCTAGAACTTAGAATTTTACCTTACTGGCCTATCAACCGGTCCTGAAAAATAAATAATAACTAAGGAGTGAGACATAGCTCAGTGAGTACATATACAGAATAAACAATATTTGAACAAATAATAATAGTTCCTTTTTTTTTTTTTAAACAATAACGATGTTAATCAAAATTGTTCTTGTAGAACATTTTTCATATTTATAGCAACAATATAACTTTAGCAGAAATTAATCACATTCTTGGAAATGGTGTGTTTTCCCCATAATCAACGAGTGACAGTTTACACTTTACTCACTCTCACATGCCTAGTCACACGTACAACTGATCGGGTCATACGTACTGGGGTCATTAAACCTTTCCCAGCTAAGGTTCGCATAATCTTACCCTATCTGCATGTTCCATTACCATTGTGCACAAGGTCCGATATATTATTCCACATCAGATGGGTATTCTGCTTATCATGTAATCATTATAACAATATATCATTTCTATCCATGAATTGATAACATATCAATAACAATTAAATTCTTATTATTGGTCATATTTAAAAGACCAAATCAATAAAAGCTCAGTTGGCCAAATGCTACAAAGAATAAATTATTCAATTTGGCTCATTAATTAATAAATAATAATGTTTTGTCAAAGAGTTGCAATGCATTTTAAACAAGAATGAATTGAGCATAATAAACTCATATTCAAGGCACAAAAATAATAATACTATTTGTACTCACCTCGAAACTCCTTAGCTCCTAATAATATAAACACTGACTAAAATCAAGTCTCCTCAGTATCTCAAATAATACCCTTTCCTTTTAATTCTACAACACATAATACAAATCGAATATTAATTTCTATTCTTTTAACCTTAATACCGCCTTATTTATCCCGTCCTTAACCATAAACAAATATTACACATATACACATTACAAAATTAATCATCAAATCAAACATTCCATGTATAATAGTCAATTAATCAAATTAAGAAATTTACTTCCTTTCCCTTTCCAATTCCTTAATTCAATTTCATTTCCAACACATGAATTATAGCAAATATATTTTCTATTAATTCATGACATTAATTTATACCTTAAAAATCAAAATTCCTAAATATACCAATTCCATCAATTTGGGGAAAATCATTTATGTTGACCCAAATTCCAAATTGATCTTGAAATCATTAAATTACTTCATAAACAAACTTAATCAATCAATCAATTTTAATTAATTCAAGTTAAATCTCAAAATCCTCAATTTACTCCATAAACCCTAGAATTTGGGGAAAAATATCAATTTCATAATTAAACCTTAAATTGAACATGGATTCATCTAATTAACATTCCAATAACCCATTTCCATCATTTAATTGAAATCAAATCACTTTGATTTTTACAAATCTCTAATTTTTCCATAATAAGGTGATTTTAAGGAAAACCCATAATTTCACTTCCAAACCTTAAATTGATCTTAAAATCATGAAATTAACATCATATTAATCATATAGCATCATTCAAACATCAACAATAATCATCAAATCATATACTTATCTTATATCATCAATTATACCTCCAAAAATTCAAGTTTTTTTTTATAAAATCACCATAATTCATTTTGACACTTCCAATCCACTTTTCCACACCCCAAATAATCTTAGATATCATTAAAATTAATTTAAAATAATTCCTCCTCATCAAACTAGGATAGGCCGAACCATATGAAGGGATTTCCTTCAAATGATTTTCATGCTTTTCATGTTTGTTTCATTTGATACACTTTCAATTCCAAGCTTAAATTTGTATAATCCATCAAAAGATATACAAAATAAATCCTCCTAGATGTTCCTTAATTAAATCAAACCATATAAATGAAAAGAAAAAGAAATAGCTACTAACAATTTATTAAATCCATACTTGTAACCATGAAAAGAAACAATAAGCAATAACTTTTACCTTAGAAATTTTAATTGCTAACTTTGCAAACAAGAACAAGATGATAGCTTTTTTTTTTGTGTGTTGGGAGAGTTTTTTATTTTCTTCCTTTCTATATGGAGGGCACGGCACAAATGGTGAGAAGAGGCAAAAATTTAGCTTATATATTATTAGCTTGAATGGTGGTGATTTCATATTTAAAAAGATCAAATGGTTATAATGGAATCAAGTTAGATGAACATGATTTGATTAATACCAATGGCTATGATGCCTCTTAGGTATAATGTGACTAAGCATATGTATTAATGGTGTGAATAAATCAAAATGAACTTGGTTTTTATTGTAGGGAAAGTAAGATGACAAATGGTTCAAGTAATTGACTTAAAGTCAACTTTGGTGTTTTGCTAGCCAAAACAAACTTTCCCACCATCTCATCTTCTTATTATCATCACATAACTTAATAAAAATTAAATCCTACACATTTAAACATTGTTTGGGCCGGCCATTACATAAACTTGGGTTTGGAAATCCAAAAGTCTATTTTAAGGCCCAACCGAGCAACTTCTGATTTTTTAAAATTTTTCGTAACTTTCTTTCGTTTCTTTTTTACTAGCAAAATTTTATATTACTTTCTCATATCATTATATATCCTATTACCATTGATACCTTACTCCTTTCAATTTAATTAAACACATAAAAATAATAAAATACCCAAACCGAGCATTATACATATAATATATACAAATGTATTGTTTCGCTTCCATTATAAATTCTATTATGCACTATCTATATAATTTATATTCTATATCATTTTCATAATCCTACTAGGTCATGAAAATCTCGAGTATTACACTAGCCCACAGGCATTGAGGATGTGTGACTACTTTCCAAGCTTGTCGAGCCACCAACGCAAGATTAAAACAATTAAAGCTTTTGAAACCCAGCCCACCACGCTCCTTGGCCTTAGCAAGACTACTCCAACTTTTAAAAATCAGATCTCTTCTTTCCTAATTCCCACCTCACTAGAATTTTGATACCACACTATCAAATTTCCTGCATACGCCAAGTGGTGCGCGAAAGCACGATAGAATGAACAAATACACACTTATAATTCAACTAATAAATTTTTAGTGACAAAATGTCTGATCTCTGCTCCCTGTTAAAAATTTTCATACAAAAATAAATACAGATTAAATTTGGCTACATAAAAATATACTAGAAATATATTAAAACTTATTCCCTCTATTCCTTTTTAATTGACTTTTTTTTATTGTTTCACAAAAATTAAGAAATAATCAATTATGCTAAGTTATAAAAATAAAATGACCAAATTACCCTCATTGATTATACTCCCTCCGTCCCAAAAAAGTTGTCCACTATTTCTTTTTAGGATGTCTCAAAATCTTTGCCCACTTTAAAAATAGATATATGTATTTGTCCATTTTATCCTTATTAATTGAAAAGTGTAATACTTGTCTATTTTTAAAAATAATAAAAAATGTAGTAATAAATGAGCATAAGTAAGGGTATGAGTGGAAAAATATAATAAAATTTATGAGTTGACAAGTAATAAATAATATTTTCTTAAATTGTGTGAGAAAAAAAATGGACAACCTTTTTGGGACGGAGGGAGTACAATATTAGATAATATGTACATTAATTATATAGTTTTCCATCCGATTCTCAATAACTGTCTTTTTAGAAAAGTGATTTTGTTTCAATATAATTGTCATTTTAGGAGTTCAATGCAGCATTTATTAGTTTTTTTCCAACTTTACCCTCATCTCAATTCCAATATTTCACATGTTTTTTATTATTTGGTGAGAAAAAATAAGGATATATTTGTCCATATTAATTAAAATTAAAAGTATTTAATAGTTTTCTTAATATGTGTGTATCCTCCTAAAACGACAGTTATTATGAAACGGATAGAGTAATGAATAATAACAAAGATAAAAAAAAAAATTGAAAAAAAATTGAAAAAAAATTAAAGTCTAATTAATTTTTTAAAATGATAGATAATTTGGAAAAAGAAAAGTTCTTAAAAAAATGTGAATTAAAAAGTAATGGAGGGAGTACTATTGATACTAGAGACTCTTTTTCATTTTCACTCACTCTCTCTCTATATTATTTGTTTACTTTGAAATTTTAGAGTGATCCACGGCTCAGTGGCTCCAATTAAATCTCAATATTGGTGTTAGAATATTAAATTTATTATACTTTTTCCATTTCAAAATATTTACCCTTTTTTATTTTTTCACTAAATATTTATATTTATTGTTTTTATTTATCTACATCAAAATAAAAAAATAATATTTAAATATTTTCACATTAGAATTATGGTAATTTAATAATTTTTTTTAATTTGTGTACTGAAATTTTAATCGACATATATTTTAAAATAGATGGAGTAATATCTTACAAAATTTCAGGGAAATCCACACTTAATGAGTCCATCCCTTGCTATAGATGAAAAATGCTGAAGAATTTTTTTTTGTCTAAATAAATTATTTACAATACAAATATTATTACAAGGGCCAGGTATATAATTAATAAATATTATAATTCAATCTACGTGAAAAACAAATTCAAACAAATCAAATATTTTTATTTATAAAAATGAATTCAAATTTGAAAATTTTTAATTTTAAGAACTCAACCTTAAACATTTGGGCTAAGATCCATCAGTAAAAGCCGAAGAAAAAATTGAAGATGATGTTTTTATACGGCTACGAGTAGAGTATAATGCAACTCTATACATAAAATGTAAGAGTAGCGGCGCGCCAACCTATTTATTCATTTGTTTATTTTATTTATTCGCGTGCAAAATAAAGAAAAGAAAAAGAGAAATTTGGACATATATATATATATATATATATATATATATATATATATATATATATACATTATTTAGTATTTACCAATACAATTGCAGACTCTTAGGTAGCGCCGCCTCAGCGGTTGCCGATAAATATTTTGTAATTCTTTATAAATATTTATGTTTATTACAAAATTTAATTAGTCCCAGATTCGCTTTTTACATGAGTTTTTATTATATTTTTTTAAAATTATAAATTATGGTTTTTAAAATTATTTTAACATATATAAATTATTATTATTTTTTAATTAAATTTAAATATGATTTTTTTATAATTTTAAATTGTCACGATCCAAATATGTTATATGAAATCTGTGATTAGGTGAATTAATCTATGAACAGAAAATAAAGAGAAAAAATTAATCACATAATAAGACAAGATTTATGTGGTTCGATAATTTGCCTATGTCTACGGGAAGTTCGGTTTTCTTCTTATTTAGAGAGTTGATCGTAAATCACTTATAAATAAATTAGGATTTCAACCTTTTATATAATAACTGGTTGACCAAAAAATACATATTTACTTTTAATCTTCAATAAAATTATACCGTACACATTTGGAATACATATTTGCAATTGATTGATTCAAAAATACATATTTGGAATGATATGGTAATTTGATTAAAATATATATCATTAAAAAAAAAAAATTGCAATTAGGAAGATTCGAAACTAGAACTACATAAAAGTAAAATGAGACTACTACAACCACTAAGATACACAAGTCAATTTGTTTAAAATTTTCCTTATATCAAGTTACTCCATCTATTCTATATTATTTGTAGTTTAAGGTTTTCTCACGCTAATTAAAAATTAAATTTATTACATATATATATAAAAGACTAAATTATCCTTAATTAATGAAATTCCTCACTTAATATTTGTAAATTTTTAAAATGAAACAATTACTATTATTAGAATTATACTGTTATCAATTACTCATTTCTCAATAAAAATTAGATTCCAATGCACCTAAATCAAATAAATACTGTAAATATAAAATAATATGAACAATCATATTTATTATTTACAGGAATAAGGAGTATTGGGAAGAAAAAAGATGCCAAAGATACATTGAACAATTGTTTATCGAGAAGGTTTAAATAATGATATATCTAGAAGAAGTTAATTAATTTTTTATAGATAATAGGAAAACGTTATGGAATAAGAATTTCTCTCTAAAACGTTAAATAGGCAGAGAAAGTATATGTTTATATTAATTGTGCAAATGAATGATGCCACCTAACTTTATATTTCCTATGTTATATTCATTACAAGACAATATTTTTTATGGAAATAGGTGGTAATGCATTTAATGTACAGTTGGGAAAGAGATAAAGTCTCATTGTATTTCAATTCAAATTCAAATTTGTTAATATTTATGATTTTTTTATTACCTAAATTTATTTTTTAATACAAATAAATAACTTTTGACCATCCAATAAAAAGTAAAAACTTGCATATGTTATGGGCAATATGCATACGTAAATTATTAATAAGTTTTCATAAAGAAATAAAAAATTGATTATAAAAAAAAAATTATTTTTTTTAATATAAACATATGACTTTTGACAATCTTAAAAAAAAAAAAAAAAAACTTAAAAAAGTGGTTTATTCGTCTCAAATCAGACGCCTTTTAACCATAATATATTAATATGGGTGATCATGTAACTATATGATTAAAATCGTTTATATACAATTGTTATTTCTATCATTCTCCATTTTCAAAAAAATAACTTGTTATGATTGCTTCCAATATATGTTTAATATATATTTAAATATGTTTTCATCTTTGATAGAAAAATCAAAGTAAAATGTTAATTTCATTATCCCAACAGATTATTGGTTAACAACTGTTTGCTTGAATGCTTAATACTTTGGAAATGAGCAGGTTTTAATTCTTCTCATCTATGGTTTAGGCGGGATTAAGAGATTAGAAGCTTTTGCAAAGGTTGGCGCCATTTGTGGGAGAGAAACTGCCAATATAAATGAAGGACTAATTAATTTTTTTCTTTGCTTAATTATCAATAAATACAATTTTAACAACACTTAAATACTTGTTTAGTGGATTCTATCCGGATAAATTCTATCCTTTAAATTATATGTCTAATAAGTAATAACCCCTTATTAATATTTCCATATTCATTTTGAAATAAAACAATAACTACAATACATAAACATTTCAAAATTTTCCAAAAACAAAAAGAGTAATAAATATTATATTAATTATATTAGAAATAGTGCCTGACTCTCTAGTTGAGTGTTGCAATATATTTGATTTTGGACCGACTTAATTAGTTTAGCTATGAGTTGAATTTTCTTTATTGAAAAGCAACAGTTTGGATGTTAGCTTATTATGATTCAGCAAAGTGAAATATTTTTCACAGGAGACAAACTTTCTTCACGTGGATTCCAAAGTGTTAATTTCAAGAGAATCTATGCATAGCAGATTAGTGGGTTAAGGATGACAACAATGCTGTGTGTGAGTAAATGAAATGAGACTGATTGTGGTGGGTATATATATTTTTATTTTTTATTTATATATTTTTTATATATTTATACAATATGATTTATTTTTTACATAAAAAAATAAATTATAAATTAAAAAATGATATATATATATATATATATATATATTTGAAAAATTAAAATATATATATATATATAATCAAGTCGAATTCAGGACGTGTTATATTATTAACTGCCCTACTTCAAATCTGACTCATATTTAAAGTTTAAAACTCGTCCCTCCCCATTTAGTAAATGGGGTGGGGCAAGGTAAATTAAATTGTCATTCCTATAATAGGTATTTGGTTTAATTATTGGAAGCCAACATATAGATTTTTTTGACTCACAATAGTAGAATAATTTGTTTGGTAAAAAAAATAAAACAACGACAAATAGTTATTGGGGGATCCAAACAATTGTTGTTTTGAAAAACTCTAAAGGCATGTTTGGTTTAACTATTGCTGGTAGTTAGTAGATTTGTTCATGGATAGGATTTAGGTATGAAAAATGTTTAATTTTTTAAAGGTCTAGCCCGCTCGTCCTGCAATTTCTTTCACTAATTGATAGGGATGGCAGCGGGGCGAGTTTCTCATTATTTGTACCCGTCCCGCGAACATTTATTTATACCCGCCCTGTTACCTACCCCGCTACGAGGCGGGGTGGGGCGGGTAATAAAACGGGGCTAGTATCCGCGGGTTTACCCGTTTTAATTTTTTTTCTTTTTTCTTTAAAAAAATTATTTAATATTAATTTTTTTATATATACATATATTCATTTATATCTCTTTTCTACATATCTATATAATATAATTTATCTTTTACATAAAAAAAATAAATTAAAAATTAAAAATGATATATTATATATATATAAAATATTTAAAAAATTAAAAATATATATTATATACAATCGGGACGGGTTCGGGGCTGGTTTTAGCATTACCCGCCCCGAACCCGAACCCGATTCGAATTTTAAATTTAAAACCCGTCCCGCCCCATTTAATAAATGAGGCAGGTAATACCCGCCCCATTAGGAGCGGGACGGGACAAACTAAATTGTCATCCCTATTAATTGAAGCCCGTGGTTTGACTCACGAACATGTCTAATAATTAGTAGCTAATAGTTGATAACTGAAAAATATGATTATTTAGCAAAAATTTTCTAGCTGTTACTTTTGAAATGTTAAATAAAGATTAAATGTCTGGTTTATTTTTAATATATTATTATATATCTTAGTTATTTTTCTTTTTTCAACATGTGATATAAAACACAAGAATATTAAATTAATACTTAAAAAATTATAATTAATTATTCTATTATATATTTATATTTTTTCTTTTAAATATAAATATGATAGATTTTACAAATATTGTTTATAATATTGTAATCATTATTTATTATTATTAAAGTTATATAATATTAATTTGAAAAATATTTTTATTAGTAATAAAATTTTTATAGAGTTAAGATTGTCTAAATTTAGAATAGCTAGTAATTGGTGAAAAAAGCTCCAAAATAAAAATTTTCAAATCAACAGCTATTTGGGATCAATAAAAAAATATAATTACAGAACAAAATAATTAGTTGTAATTTTTTAACTTTTAATTTCATTATTTTTTTGATTTATATCACACATTAAAAAAAAATAACTAAGACAAATAATTATATATTAAAAATAAATTATATTCTTAATCATCATTTAACATTTAAATAACAACTAACAAAATTTTATCAAACAACAATATTTTTAATTATCAACTAGAAGTTATTCGCAATAACTATCAGCTACTAGCTACCGACATAATCTAAACTAAACAGACTCTATGTCCTCCTTTTTGAATTAGTTGCGTTTCATTTCTTCTTTCTCTTTTTCTTCTGATCTGGTTGTTTATTTTCCTGTATATATATAGCCACTTTTGGGAAATTGTTACTACCTAAATTGTGAAATAAAGACAAGCAACACAGCCATACCTGAGTTGTTAAACTAGAAATATTTGGCCGTTGGCTTGATTTTTCAATTTTTAGTGTATATCATTCAAAACATCTAGATTTCTTTTTTAGTAAATGTGAATTATTGTATAATAATAATAATAATTTAAAATGATTTTTTAAACTGTTTTAATGGAATTATTATAATTTTATAAATCAACTTGTTGAATATTAATATATTATACTTTTTCTCAATCTCAAATATCCGAAACAGAAATGCTGGGCAGAGGTATAACCCACAGATTTGGCTAAGCTGCTTCAAGTTTGCTAAGTCATGAATGATGAAACTATTATAAAATCTAAGAGTTGCCTTTCCAAGCTTTAATATTATATAATATAAATATTAAATATTAAATGAAAAATAAAAAGAAAAAAAAATCACAAAAAGTAAATATAGGGAGCAATATTATTATATATAAATAAAATAAAATAAAATAAAATAATATAATGGGTGGTGAAAACTGAAGAAAACGAATTTTGATGTGTTAATTATTAAATAGAAAATAAATAAATAAAATGTGGATAAGGGAAAGGGAGTGGCAACCCAACTAAGCAAAATTTGTCCTAATATTCCAATCTCCATCTTTTCATTTCTTGGAGTTTCCATTGACATGTGATTGGTCAGTTAAGAATTTGAATCAAATGGGAATCCCAAATGCAACAAAATTAAGTAACTATGATAATTGGCAAATCATGCCATAATGTGTCCAAAAGCTGTCCATCTTTTACACAGAATTTTTTTTTTTTTTTTTTTTTTTTTAAATTTTCAATCTTGGCTTCTGCCTCCTTGCTTTGGTGGATATATATGAATGGAGTATAAAGAAGGGCACATCTTGCTATATACTGTTATCTCATTTGAATATTCAATTTAGGGAACATGAAGTGACATCTGTGTATCAGATTTTGATTTGATAGTAAAATTAAAATTAAAGTGTTAGGAAATCGCATATTTGATTTTTTAATATATTAAATTATAATTAAATTTAATATAATTATCAGTTTAATATTTAGCACACATATAATTAATGTGGATATTTATTGACAAAACAATATATAATATCTTTAAAAGAAAAAAAAAAAAACAGAGAAAGTGACATGAGACCCATTATTGAGGGTAAATATAAAAAAGAAATCCATTTTCTTTGTGCTTTTAAAATAAAAAATAAATAAATAAATAAAAAAGAGGTGACATGAGACTTATTAGTGGGTTAAATATGAAAAAGAAATTCATTTCCTGTGTGCTCTTAGAATAAAAATATATAATAATAAGTAAAATCATTTTGTATTAAGCGAAAAAAACAACAATTAAGTTAAGATATATTTTTATAAATGGGATTATTTTAAATTAAATTTTGAATTGAATGTGATTTTTATATCATTAAGCAATATTATAAAAAAAAATAACTGCTAATTAATTAAATTATGTATAAAATAATTACTAGCAGTCTTAATTAATAATTAGCAATTACATTTAACGTGACCTTGCATGAAAATAATTCCAATATTATATTACTTAATTAAAATTAGTTGGTTTTATTTGGATAACTTTAATTAGCTTTTTGATATTGGATAAAATAAAAAAAGTGTTAAGTTACAACATGCGTAGCCAATGTGCCTTGATATAATATTAATAGTTGAACAGTTTTATATATTATTATAAGAGTCATTATATAATATTAAAATTAGTTTATTTATTTTTTCTTTTTTAATCTATAAAATTGGTGTCAAAAAAAAAAAATTGAAACAATCCGAAATATAAAATTCTAAATTACTTTTAGTATAATTATTTTTTTACACCAAACTAATTAAATATTAGTATTTTAAAATTTTATCACGAATATAAATATTTATTATTTTATTTAATGTAAAGATATTAATACATTTTTTACACACATATGTAATTTTACCATTGGAGACGATATATACACAAGTTATAATTAAGTCTAAAATATGCTATATGGTGATTATTGATCATATTTTCCAAGTAATTTGAATGAGTATATTTTATTTTATTTTACAAGAGATACAAAGTATTAGTATAGGACAAACTTGATTTAATCAAATATTATCAAAGCAGGGACTCCAACCTGAGTGCCTTGGTAATGTGCCTGATGGCTTTGAATGAGTACTTAAACATTATATACTCTTTACTGACTTGAAAGTGTGTGTGTGCCTGAAATTTTGTAGACTATCTCACATGTCATTCTTAAAAAAAAAACTTGTCTGGTTACTATGAACTGACATGCTATACATTACAAATAACTCTTTACTACTCATTGATTAAATCACTAATTGCTTAATCTCTCTCAAAATTTGTTTATATAGAAACAAAAGTTGATCACTCAATTCTTTTTAGTTAACATTAATTTCTGGACTGCTTTGGCTCTTCCATCATTCTTTTAACTATTCATTGATTTAATAATAGGAAAACAAAAAATTTATTTGGGGCCAAAATTAATAGGAAAACAAAAAAAATCAATAAAAGGTTAATTTTTTTTTTAACTTTATAATTATTTTTGTTTTGAATAATAGTAACTAATCATATTTTTTTTTTGTAAAAGTACATTTTTAATTGAATAAATTGTTTTTGATCGTCCATATTTATAGGATGAGAATTAATTAAATAATTTTAACATTTGAAATTGTTTATAAAAATTTAATTTTGGAGGGACAATTAGAAATTTTGAAATACTAATTAAAAAATTAAGCTAATTATATAGGGATAATATATACATTTTTAAATGGATTGATGGGTCAAGATTCCTACTTGTCCCTTGATTACGCCAATACTTATATATAAACATAAATCACTACCACAATCCAACGCCAATTAGACACGATACTATATATATCATATACTTTATTTATTTTAAAATAATTATCGTTTTAAAATTTTTTTTCTTAAATATCTGTCGTTTTAGAGATCCTCTAATATATGTCCTCTTCATTATCTCTGAATTACATTATAATCATCATCATCATTATAAATATTGTGTTATTGGAATTAGAATTATATATGAAAAATGAGGAACATTCCAAACCCTAGCTAGCTATAATTTAACGTATTGGAACTTTACCATGTTAAATGTGTACGTTATTACTAGTACAATCTTTTGGATATATATCAAATTGAATATGACAATAGACATTCATTGAACTTTGGACTATTCGTGCAAAAAAAAAAAAAAAAAAAAAAAAAACTTTGGACTAAGTTTTGGATTCGTCGACATTATTATTATTATTTTTAATTTGTTTTGATTAAAATTACTAGCTATTTATCAATTTCTCGTTCTAATTAGGTATTGGAAGCATTCATTCAATCTTTTTATGAAATTAATTATGTATACTATAAAGACTTCAATTTATTTGAAATTTTTCAAAAAGTTTGATGGAATTAATTATAATGATAATCAATTTATCAGTTTTGTATTTTTATTTGTGTGGTGAAGAATAATATTATGAGATAATTTATGTATTTATAAAGACTAAATATATTATTTTATAAACAAGTTCAAGAACGCAATTTTATTGCTAACTCGATATTTGTATTTGAGAATAATTACATCTTAGATGTGAACCAGGTGTTTAATACTACTTATTATCACAATTTCTAATTATATTCTTGCTAGAAATATATTAATTTTTTTTTTCTATTGAATCGGTCAAAATTTAAATGTAAAAATTTACATGAAGGGTTTCAACACGTTATAGAATATATGATTAATGAACTAAAATATTGCCTCTATTTCACAAAATGACTACATATAAGATAAGCTCATTGCAAACGATTTCTCATTACTCTTGTCTTTGCTGTTATTTGTTTGTTTTTGAATGAGATGGATTGATTGATACGTTAAAAATTAGAAAAAAATAATAATAAAAAAAAAGAAATCATGAGTTTTTGTCATTTTAGGTGTAATATATATAAAAGAATAAAATTATACAAATAAAAATTGGTTACTGATATCAATAAATTTCCATATTTATTGGAAAACAAATACTATATCTTAATCCAAAGTTTTTGTCGAATGTAAGGATTTGTCATGAATTAGTGTGATTAAGAGGATAATTAATTGTCTTATTGGTTAATTTACATATTGATGGCTTGTAGTGAAACAAGTAATATTCCTTATCGCTAAGATATTGAAATCTTACCTTCTAATAATTAATATTGGCAATAAGACATAGCTAAAGTTGAAAAAATACAAAAAAAAAACGTCGGCATCGATTTAGTCTAAGAATATATAACATGGGTAGCTTCTGATTGAAAACGATGTTATCCAATATGGTCGAAACCAAAAGCATCTTTGCTTTTATTTGTATTTCTTTATAATGAAAAATAATTACCTCTAACTATAAAATTTAAACAAGAAGCAATTAAGTTCGATATTAATCCATATTTTATTTATTTATTTATTTATTATATCATATGTGTTGGAAATTTTATGCAAATTCCCTATATGTCAAATTTATGTGAGAGAGCAAAAAAAATAAACAACACACAAAATTTACGTGGTTCGGCACAAACTTGCCTACTTCACGGACTGCTGCAGATCTTTTACTAAAGGGAGAAAATATACAGTGTTTACAACACTCACAACTCAAGAAAATTTCTCTCAATTTTCTCTCAACAAATCTCACTATTTTTCTTTCTGCACCTCACCACACTCTCTATTTTACAACTTTTCAGTGTATATAAAAACTATGAAATGAGAGTTGTATTTATTGGCTTCAGAGAAAAATTTGGTTGTTGAAAATGGTTGGTGACCTATTTCTTTGACAAACAAAAGAAAACGTGTTGGTTTTTTTTTTCTTTTGAAAGTCACATTCTTTGACAATCTCCCACTTGAAAATCGATTTCAATCTGTCTTCACACCTCGATCAATGCAGCAGCTCTTCCTAGCCTTGTCATTGTTACAGGCTAACTGAAGTTGAACACAACTTCAGTTTGTCGATAGTCACTGACTTTGTTAACATGTCAGCTGGATTCTTGCTTCTTTGGATTTTCTCCAATCTTAATACCTCATCCACTAACAGAGATCTGATGAAGTGATAACGAAGTCCAATATGCTTGGTTCTAGAATGAAATGCTGAATTCTTCGCCAAGTGCATTGCGCTCTGACTATCACTGTGCAGAACGTTCTCTTCCTATTTGAATCCCAACTCAGTTAACAAACCTTGAAGCCATATCATCTCTTTACTAGCTTCAGTCACTGCTACATACTCTGCCTTTGTAGTGGATAGAGTGACAATCTTTTGTATTCTCGACATCTAACTAACAGCGGTATTTCCAACAGTGAATATATAACCGGTGGTGCTTCTTCGGTGATCGATTTCACCTCCAAAATCTGCGTCTATGTAGCCTTGTACCTTTAAATCTCCTTTTCCAAAGTACAAACACTTCTCTGTGATGCCTCGTAGATACCTCAAAATCCACTTAACTGCTTCCTAATGAGCTTTGCCTGGATTTGCCATAAACTTGCTAACAACTCCCACTGCATGGCCAATGTCTGGTCTTGTACAGACCATTGCGTACATTAAGCTTCCAATGGCTGAAGCGTAAGGAACCTTAGCCATGAAATCTCTCTCTTCCTTCGTCTGAGGTGATTGATCCTTGGATAGACGAAATTGACTGGCCAAGGGTTTGCTAACTGGCTTGGCGTCACCCATGTTGAATCTCTGCAAAACACGATTGATGTACTCTGCCTGAGATAATTGCAGGAGCCTTCTCCACTTATCTCTTGTGATTTGCATTCCAAGAATCTTCTTTGCCTGACCCAAGTCCTTCATGTCAAACTCTTTTGACAATTGCTGCTTCAACCTTCTGATATCGTCCATATCTGAACCTACTACCAACATGTCATCGATATATAGTAGTAAAATAACATAGCTGGAGCTATATCTCTTAAAGTAGCAACAGTGGTCGGTGTTGCACTTCTAGAAACCTTCCCTGTGCATGAAGCCGTCAAATTTTTTATACCACTGCCTTAGGGCTTGTTTCAGGCCATACAAGCTCTTCTTAAGTCTGCACACCATGTTCTCTTTCCCTGTTTTTGAGAAACCTTCTGGCTGGTGCATATATATCTCTTCATCCAAGTCTCCGTGAAGAAATGCAATCTTCACGTCCAACTGTTCAAGATGAAGATCTTCACTGGCAACAATACTCAATACTGTTCTGATGGTATTGAGCTTCACAACGGGAGCAAAAATGTCGGTGTAGTCAACTCCTTCCTTCTGTTGGAATCCTTTGACAACTAATCAAGCTTTGTATCTCTTGGAACCATCATGCTCCTCTTTCACTCGATACACCCATTTGTTGTGAAGTGCCTTCTTTCCCATGGGTAACTCAGCTAGTTCCCATGTCTGGTTAGAGATCAGAGACTTCATCTCATCTTTCATAGCAAGCTCCCACTTGTTAACATCTCTGGTCTGACATGCCTCATCGTAGCATTCAGGCTCTCCTTCATCAGTCAGCAACAGATAATTCATGTATCTCCTGTTAAGCATATGAGGCCGAGAAGACCTTCTCAATTCAGGAGCTGCAGTAGGAAATGGTGTGTCGGACTGTTGCTCACTGCTCTGTCCACCAAATTCCTCTGGTTGAGGATTTGCTATTATCTGCTCTATTGGAGGACCGTTTGGGATGTCATCTGCATCTGCAAATACTGGCCTACTCTTCTTTGAGTCGCTGGTGTCAGTTTTATGTCTATCTTTGTACAACACCTTTTCATTGAAAATGACATCTCTGCTGCGAATCACCTTCTTGTTTTCGTCATCCCAAATACGGTAGCCAAACTCATCTTCACCATAGCCGATGAAGGTGCATTTCTTAGATTTGGGATCAAGCTTATTCCTGCCTTGATCACTAATATGCACATAAGCTACACAACCAAAAACT
>CATKHJ010509811.1:0-12156 GCA_949750685.1 Vernicia montana
ATGGAGTTCAAAAGTAAAAAGGATGGAAAATATTTTCAGTATTAATTAACTGATCACAAGTGTTTTTATGGCATGGGATTTTATATAAGGGAAGTTTATGGTTCCGATTCTGGGGTAATGATAACTGTTAATTAAATGGAAATTAATTAAGGTAATAAGGTGTTCTACGGGTTTAGGTGACCTTAAGTCTTCTTATTCCCTAGGACCGTCACGGCTCGAAAGTCAGGTCGTGACAGTGAAGGAGGGTGAAGATTTCCCCTATTATGCTTTTCTCGAGCCTTGGTATTGCCCTATTTATGAAAAACTAATCCCTGGTTTCAAAATTTTCTTTGATGTCAGGCTCAGCTTAGAGGAATGCGAGCCAATCTATTCGCTGGAGGAGGATTGGGAAACAAGCATGCAGCCCTCTCTTTTCAAATCCATCCATATGATCACCGAACACCAACAACCTGATTCTACCAAGCTCATCCACCCATCTCAGTCTCCACATAATAATTGGTATTTCGAGGAGAGCACCGGCCCTATCATGCCCCATCCGAGTCCTTTGAGTCTGTAACTGAGTATTTCAAATCTGAGTCTGTATCTTCTGAGTTTGTCCAATCTGATGTTGAAGTTAAGTATATCGAGTCAAATTTTGTAACCCACCTAGTGGGTCTATCCTTTACTGTAACCCACGATGATGGAACTTCATCATAAATAAGTTTGACTTTTTTACTTACTTTTCTGACTCTCTATGCTCTACTTCATCCAATTCATCATTAAATGAGACATCTGAAAAAGAAAATAAAAAAGAAATAAAAAATGAAAAAGGCAAAGAATCTATCAATTATGACACAGAGAAAAAACCCAAAATCACATACATTGCATCTGCAGATCATGATACACAGGCATTGATTGAAAAAGTTCATCGGTTCTTAGACTGTTTTGCATGGGAACCCAAGGTTATGGTGGGGGTAGATCCAAGCATCGCAATTCACAAGATCCTGACCTACAAACATGTGAACCCTGTCAAGCAGAAGTTGCGCAAAATGAAGGTAGAATAGTCTTTGAAGATCAAGGAAGAAGTAACCAAACTGTTGGACAATCAGTTCATCGAACCAATTACTTACCCTTTGTGGTTAGCCAACATAGTGCCTACCCCCAAGAGAGATGGAAAAGTCTGCATATGTGTTGACTACAGGGATCTCAACAAGGCTTGCCCAAAAGATGCCTTTCCTTTGCCTCACATTGACGTATTAGTAGACCGTATGGCAGGTGCATCAGTGGTCTCCTTGATCGACCTCTATGCAGGCTACAATCAAGTCCAAGTATATCCTCCTGACAAGGAAAAGACATCTTTCATAACAGAATGGGGCACCTACTGTTATCGGGTCATGTCCTTTGGTCTAAAGAATGCCGGGGCAACATTTCAGAGGATGGCGACTATTATCTTCCATGACATAATGCACAAAGATGTCAAAGTATATATAGATGACATGGTGATAAAATCTGAGACCCCTGAAGAACATTTAGAAGCCCTGGAAAGATTTTTCTTGAGACTCAGGCAGTACAATCTCAAGCTGAACCCAGCCAAATGTGTCTTCGATGCCTCCTCAGGTGTGTTCCTCGGGCATTTAGTAAGCCAGCAGGGTATAGAAGTGGATCCGGCTAAGTCAAAGGCAATCATAGAAATGCCACCTCCTAAAGCTGAGAAGGAGATCAGAGGTTTCCCAGGTCATTTATAGTACATCAGTTGTTTCATTGCACAGCTGGCAGATGTTTGCGGATCGATTTTCAAGTTACTAAGAAAATGAGCCTCTAAACAGTGAAACAAAGAATGCCAAAAAGCCTTTGACAGAATCAAGGAATATCTGCTGAATCCACCCATGCTGCAGCCCCAGAGACTAGGTCAGCCATTACTGCTTTATTTATCAGTCACTCCAGAAGCTATAGGTGCAATGCTAGCTCAGAATGCCTCAAAATCCCACAAAGAAAATGCCATCTATTACCTAAGCAAACGTATGTTGGCTCATGAGCTTAACTATAATTAGATTGAGCAACTATGTTTAGCTTTGGTATGGGGATACCACAAACTCCAGCATTACCTATGCTCATACATAACCCATGTGCTAGCTGACAAGAGCCCTTTGAAATTCCTTATGGAGAAGCCAGTTCTTGACACCAAAATGGCACGATGGATGGCAGTACTTGCAGCATTCAACCTAAAATATGTTTTAAGGAAAGTAGTGAAAGGAAGCATAATCGCTGACCAGTTGGCTATAGCCCCTATAGGTGGTGAACTGTTTGAGCTTAAATTCCCATACGAGGATATCCTGGCCATAGATCCTAAAGTATGAAGCTATTCTTTGATGGTGCATCTAACAGCAAAGTCTATGAAGCCGGAATAGTTCTTGTCACCCTAAAGGGAGATCACCTACCCATGGTAATCAAGCTAGTCTTCGAAGTGACCAATAATAAGGCTGAATATAAAGCATGCATAGCCGGCTTAGAAGCGGCTATCAACATGAGAATAGAACACCTTGAAGTCTACGGTGACTCAAACCTGATTGTTTCCCAAGCCCTTGGCAAGTGGAAGATAAGAGAAGAGCATTTGGTTTCTTACCATCAATGCCTAAATGATCTAGTAGAAAGTTTTCAGGAACTTTCCTTTCACTACCTGCCAAGGGCAAAGAACTAGTTCACCGATGCCCTTGCCACTTTAGCCTCAATGATAGATGTGAGTGACAACGAAATACACAGGCCTATTGTCATTGAACTGAACAGGCAGTCTGGGTATTACACCATGTGTATGAGTCTTCAATTAGCCAATGCCAAACCTTGGTTTTGGGATATCTTCAACTACATTCAGAATGGCAAGTACCCAGAGGGAGCCTTCAAAACAGATCGGAGGACCCTGAGACAGTTAGCTGCTAACTTCATATGCAATGGGGACATTCTATACAAGAGAGCCTGGGACAACATCCATCTTAGATGTGTGACTGAAGAAGAAGCTCAACAAATCATGGAATGGGTGCATGGCGGGGAGGAAGGACCGCACATGAACAACATTGCTTTGGCTAGAAAAATTATGAATTTGGGTTATTTTTGGCTGACCATGAATGAGGACTATGCGAAGTATGTGCAGAAATGTCATAAGTGTCAAATCTTCGCCAAGCTACAGCATCGACCACCTGTACCACTGAATCCCATAATGACACCATGGCCTTTCGCCACCTAGGGCATAGATGTCATCAGAAGAATCTCCCCGAAGTCCTCCAGTGGTTATGAATACATTATGGTAGCTGTGGACTACTTTTCAAAATGGATTGAAGCAGCGCCATATCAAGTCTTGAACTCTAAGAAGGTGGCCCATTTCATCCGAACCAATATCCTTTATCGGTTCGGAACCCCCTTTGAGATAATCACTTATAATGGCTCCCACTTTCAGAAAGAAGTAGTCAGACTGCTCTAAAAAGAAGGAATCTAACATCACCGCTCCTCTCCCTACCGGCCACAGACCAATGGAGCAGTTGAGGCTGCGAACAAGACCATTTTGCAGAAAATCATTGTGAAACACAAAGAGTGGCATGAGCATCTACCTGCTGCCTCATGGGGGTACAAAACCACAGTCCGCACTCCTACAGGGGCAATCCCATATGCCTTGGTTTATGGAATGGAGGCTGTCCTCCCCATTGAAATGCAAATCCACTCTGCTAGGGTGATGAGAGAAAGCCAACTAAGCGAAGCAGAATGGATTAGAGGCTATCATGACCAGTTGAATGCCATTGATGAGAAAAGAATGGATGCAATGTACAAAATTCAGGGTTATCAGCAGAAACTCGCTAGACACTTCAACAAGAAGGTAAAAGATAGGGGTTTGCAATAAGGAAACCTGGTCCTGAAAGAGATTCGAGCTCTCGTGCACAACCCAAGAGGAAAGTTCAAACCAAATTGGGCTGGGCCATACGTACTCAAAAAGATCCTATCTGACGGAGGCGCTATCCTCATGGATGTGGATGGAAACGAGTTCTCCAACCCCTACAACTTGGACTAGTTGAAGAGATACTTTGTCTGAAAATGATGTCTACATTTAATTTTTATTTTTTCTTTTAAATGCATCTGTAATCAAAACTACGTGGACCTGATTCTCCCTAAAAGAAAATGACAGAAATGATGTAAGGGATACGTAGGCAGCCCGACTCGGGTGCGGTCCAAATCATAGTATAATGCATTTTTGCTTCTCATAACAAAGCATCTCATTCTCATTTCCTCTGTGCCTAACAAATCATCCATTTGATTTCTTTCGCCTAAAACAAAAAAAATAAATAGATAAAAAAAATGCTCGTTAAGCTGAAAACTTGAAAGGGCAGTTTAGGCAGAGATTAGAGCAAGCTCGGCAAGCTGAAAACCTGAAAAGGCAGCTCGTGCAAAAATTAGAGCTAACAAAAAAAAAATGCTGAAAAGTGCTCGCTAAGTTGAAAACTCGCAAGGGAAGCTTAGGCAAAAATCAGAGCAAAATAAAAGATGTCTCATTTATTGATGATTAGATTTTACAAGATACAATCCATCATCACAAAAAAAGATCGCCATTCCTATGTCATCTATAGCTTATCCTGTATCATATAGTCATATCAGCTTGCAGGCATGAACAAAAATAGAAGACCTGTAGCAAAGGTCCTAAACAGCTACAAAGCAAAATAAAAAATAAAAACATGTCATGTCCAAATCTAGACTATCCTCCTCCTCCTCCTAGGGTGCACATCCTGTGTGCTATCATCCGAGTCTGAGTGCCTCACAATCTCGTAAATCTCCTCCAGAGTCACGTTTGTCCCCAAAGTCTCAGTAGCCCCCTCAGTTATAGTAGGCGGAGCACTGGTAGAACCTGAGCTTACCCCACTGTTGTCCCAAAAAGTCTAATATGAGTCCCTGCAGCCCCAAAACTGCTCCCAGAAATCCCCCTCTATGCAGTAACAGCCCAGGAACCAGTCCTCACTATTGCAATAGGAATCCTCCTCGAAACATGAGAAACAGCAGTCCTCCTCTCTACCCTAGCTGCATTAACCCTCCTCTGCACCACGACTTTAGTGTCCCCTTGCCTCTTCACTGCAGTCACTGTCTCTTCTGTCACCGCTACCGCAGTCTGAGTCACTGATGCAACCCATGCAGCCTGTAGTGTCGAGCCCCCTGTAACTCCTCCAACCTCCTATGAAGGTCGTGTCTCTCCCCCTATCTTTCCTACTGTCTCATCACCAGCTGCACCCCTAGTAGCCTCTCCCTCCTCTGTGGTGTCACCTTCTATTTCTCTGAGCAAGGCAGCTCGGTGCTCTCTCTTGGCAGGCAAAACCACCTCAACCAACCAACTGGTAAACCCCTCGATAATCCTGTAGCCAATCCCTGGACGTACCGCATGATAACTCCTCATCCAGCTACCCTTGATAGCTCTGGTAATAGAAGTTGTAATCTGTGCAGACTTTAGAAAGGGTACAACTGGGGGCACGTCCTGAGTCTGGCCCATCTGCCTCATAACTCTAGTCCCCTGATAAAAGGTCGTCCAGCTCAGACCAAGTAAACAGACCAGCCGATACCCGTGACTCATGGTCATGAAGGACCTGATGCCATACCACTGACAATGCCAAAGTACGTCCTCTGGGGCAACCTCCAGTAACCACCTTATCCACTCCCTAACTGAGCCTCGGCAAACCAGGATCGGCCTCATGCGATACTAAGAAGCCGTGTAAAGACTCCTCACCGGGGAAGCCACCACTCTCAAATGATCCATGAGCTAGACCTGCAAGATAACCCAAAAATCCAAAATCAGACACCTATAAAGCATCAAGAATAGGAAGGGTAAAACAGACATACTATTTCCTCACCTGAAGAATAACAAGAGAGACAGTCCATCTCTCCAAGCCTCGTACACAGCAGTCCAAGCTCAACAGTGTCTCAGCCAACACTGCCCCGGCCACAGAACGGCTCTGCTCCATCTGGAGTACCAAACCAGTCACCTTAGCATGACCCCATCTAACAGAATTAGGGAACAGGAACCCTGCTATCAAATAGAAAACCAGAGCCCTCATCCTGAGTCTCTATCTCCTCATGTCTCCGGAGTCACCAATATCCTGGAACTCTGCAATCACTGTAGTCAGATCCACCTGGTCATCAATGAGCATTTGGCTCGTAGCATCCTCGGGCAGGTCTAAAAACTCCTGAAAATTTTGAAAATGTCCCACTCTGAACTCTGGCACCACTAGGACTTCCTCGAGATCGCAGCCGAGTATGGCACTAAACTCTTTAAATGTGGGGCAAAGCTCCTCCATAGCTGCACCAAAACGGAAGACACGGGCCATCGGATCCCAGAACCTAAAATAAGCCCTCAAAAAATCCCAATCCACCCAAACTCCTTGCAATGTCACCATCGCTACAATGTCATATCTACCCAAATTGATTCTCTCCACCTTCTTGAGTTTCTTGGTCCATACATGCATGCTATTGACTGAAATACAGCTCTATGAATGTGAAAATCGGAAGAAAATAAGTGAAGAATTAGTCGAAGAATGAAAACGGGTGAAAATTTTGAGAAACGGGAAGAGTTTAAGAATAAAAACCAAGAAAACTGAGATTTGCCTCGAAATGGGTGCCAATTTATAGACCCAAGAAGTGTCAACATCAGAGAGTACAAAAAGGGACGAAATAACGGCTCTGCCGCTAGACCAACCGGCGCTCCCAGGATGTCTGGTGGCTGCCGCCAGGATAGTTGGTGGCGGTACTGCTAGTGAGTCCGGCGGCTGCATACCTTTGACTAGCCCCTCCAATCCTACCAGCCTCTTGTGGTCCCGCAAACTGATCATGGACCTCATAACACAATTTTGAGCCTTTTTCTTCCCTCATTGGGATTGAAAATTTGGGAAAAAATACTTTTGGATCTCCCCGAGGCCATTCTTCTTGTGCACGACAACAAAGGTGCCGTATTTCAGTCAAAGGAGTCAAGTTTCTAAACTTACATGCATGAAAAACATGATTTTTTCTTATATATAATTCTAAGCATGCATCTAACACCGCTTCCTTCTATCACAACATGCATTCACAGAGTTACATAAAATCATGCATACATAAGAACGCACCATCATCATCATCAAGACACATAACATAAAATAAAGTGCATACAGTGGATAGTCATTATAATACAGTCATCCGAAGAAGTACTGTCTCCCGCCGAGGGAGTAAACGAAAAAAAAAAGAGAGAGAAAAGGCAGACAACAGATACAATCATCCAAACAGTACTACCTCCCGCCAAGGGAGTAAGAAAAGGAAAGAGAACAACAACAAACAGGTACAATAGTCCAGAAAAACTCAAGCAACTTGAAACCAATATCGGCATCTGTGAGCAGCAATCATCCGAGGAGCAACCTCCTCACCTGGCTCCTGCAACTCTGACATATGGGTACGTGTAAGCATGCTAGAAAGGATGTTCTCTATCCTGCTAGCGATGAGGTAAGTGTTCTAGGTAAACTCCTTGGGTATCTGCATACAGAAGGTAAAACATCAGATGTTTGGGATCCTTTCTCAAAACATAATGGAATGCAAGGAAACTCCTACTTAAAGATCCTTTCCGAAGGATGGGTAAATAAAAAACCTACCTCAATGTCATCAGGAATAGGTCGTATACCTGGGCGAACAACAGTAGGAAGTGGCCACATACTCATAGAGCCATCAGGGAGATAATAAAAGATATCCTCTGATATGCGAAACTCTGCATCTAGGAGAGATGCAGGGCAGGGCTAGGATTACCGCCCCTTTGATCAGGAATAGGATCCCCATAAGTGCTATCAGTGGAATCCTTAGGAGCCGTTTGGGGAATGGGCCCTCTTGGGGTGGCAGAGGCAAGAGAGGACCACCCTTATGGCGTGATCTGGCGTATCAAGAATGTATTACAATACTCACGGTAACTCAACTCTAACTGTTGTTGTTGGAAGTGATGGGCCGCATCACCCCTAAACATCTCGAGAGAAGTCACGATATCCGATCTGAATCTCATGTCAATGGGCAGGGGGCTAGGAACGCACCAAGATCCTAAGGTCTAGAAAGTGACCCTTTCGCCTAGGTAGAATAGGCAAAAGTAAGGAGACCGCAACATTATCCGATTGCGGGAAAGATGTGCTGGGTAGCTCACATCGCCTGGGGCATGCACCATTCTCTCCCCGAAGGGTTTCGTAATCTATCATAAAGCAATCAGTAAGACCATACATATGTGTATATATAATAATGAAGGAAGGGGGTAAAAGAAATAAGAAGATACCCTCAACTCAGACAAGTAATCAAAAAAGGACCGTAGTGTCAGAAATTTGATACGAGCCTTGTTGGGATCACAGTTCAACTTTTCCCATCATGCCCCTGCAGGAAAAATCTCCTCGCGCTGATCAATCAGTCTGGGAGCAAGAAAATGGAAGTACTCGTAGGCCCAGACCTGCAATACAGAGTTTTCATAATCTCATAAGCATAATAAAGAAATACAGTAGAAAACCATCTAATACCTATCTCCCATATGACAGCCGTCCCACTAATGGACCAGATGCACCCTCGAGACAGGTCGATCATCTCCAACACATAGTGCTCAGAATAGCACCTCCCTAGTCATAATCAGCCCATGCATCCATGTTGACCAAGCTAGCAAGGATGTTCAGATCCACCTGATCCTTCATATAATGGGCAAAGGTGCAGCCCATAATTACCACTAATCACAGCCGTGCTAGCATCTCACTAGTAGCAAAACCCTCATTAGCCGTCATCCCCTCCAGCATGCGATACAGGTAGATACGCGTCACGTGAATGCTATCTTGAGGAGGATCAAAGCCAAGCAACTCTTGAGTCTTTCTGGGAGAAAGCGCGTCCCTCCAATCATTGTACATATCTAGGTTCCGAGTACCAAACTGGATCCCGAAAATCATAGTCAGATCTAATGGAGTGTAGGTCATCTCTCCGCAACCCATATAAAAAGTGTTGGTGGTGTCCCACCGTCTCTCTGCCAGAGCCTTGATCAGATCTATATTGGCGTGATTTGACATTTTCACATGAAGAAAGTTCACAAAGCCTGTGGGTTCTAACAGCCTCCTAACATCGCTCCCCGGAGGGATGCACTTCACTACCAGCTCTAAGTGGCGACGGTCGCCCCTATTTTTGACAGACTGAGTCTGCAATGAGCCAGTGGGTGTGTGTGAAAACAAGTGACATGGAAGGTCTACAATTAATTCGAATAAAAGGGGGAAGTGAAAATACTAACCTCCATGCACCCATCGTAAGACACGTGATCGTGGGATTCCTGTAGAAGTAGGGAAACGTCCAAGTTGTCCCTCAGTGCCTTGTACAGACGCCCACACAAGCCTCCACTAGAAGAAGCTGTGCTGCGGTGAGGAGGGATGACCCTACGTCCGGATGAGGAAGCCATCTGTGTAGAACACTGAATCTGAAAAGCACAACAAAGCAGACTGGTAAGAACAGGTTATCATTTATTACTAACTAAAAAAAAAAAAGAATTTCGTTGGAAAAGTAAAAGTAGAAAAAAAAAATAAATAAAGAGAAAAGAATTTCGTTGCAAAAAAAGAAAAAAGAATTTCGTTGAAAAAAAAAAAGGAATTTCGTTGAGAATTGAGAGAGGGAGAGAAGAGAGCTCACCAAATGACTTGAAGAAATGGTGCAAGTGAAGAAGGTGCCAAAGGGGCTCTATTTATAGAGTCTCTTGCACAGGAAAATGTGCCTCATAATTATTCACCGAGTAAAAATGCATTTTCAAGGGCATTTTAACTCAGAATTCAAATCCGAGAGTCCCTACAAGTTCGTATGATTTTTCTCTACCCATGGATACCAAATTTGCCCACTTTTCGACCAAATTTGCGTTCCTTAAAAAGACCAGAAATTAATGTACTTGAAAATTCACTAGTCTTCCGAGACTTGACAAATCAGACTCCAAAAATTACCAAAATGACTTCAATGCATCCGGAATCATTTTTCGACCCTAGATCCATCAAAACTTTTGGCTTCATGCTTATCAAAACTGTCTAATAGATAGACAGTTTTGGTGAGGGGGCTGCTGTGAACCCTCATTTTAGCACCCCCAAAAATAATTATGAACTCACCAGAGCTGATCATAATATTTTTCTATCCAAACCGACACTTTTTTGATCCTGATCGGACCATCTGTACCAGACAATATTTTTCCAAAACTGACTTGGATTTTTCTCAAAACTGACTGCCAATATGTCCGATAATTAATTTCGGATCCACCGCCACTGACCAGTAATTTTTCAGACTTCAAAAGACCTCGAAAACTGACCCGGAAGCCTCAAAAATTGACTTGGCTGTCCCGAAAAAATTCAAAACCATTCAGCAGTGCGCCACATCAGCTTACCACCGGAAGGCCTAGCCGGCGCCGCCACTAGTGCCTTGAAAAGCGTGCCCATACCTGCATCTTAAAAATTACTCTTTTGCCCCTCCAGCCTGATTTTCTTTCAACCCTAAAGCAACCCAACCCCTTTTGGTCTTTTCACTCCACCCCATTTTCCTATAAATACCCCATTTATTTTCATTTCAAAACACACCTCAAACATTTGTTGATTGGCTATCCATTTTCTTCTTCTCTCTCTCTCTTTCTAAGTATTTTCCACACTCATTTTGAGTAATCATAATTAATTAATTAATTAAAAATCAATTTTAATTAATTAATTAATTTTTTTAAATTAAGTTCTCACTCAATTTGATTAATTAATCATTTTAATTAATTACTTTAATTAATTAATCCTTTTAATTAATTAAAATTGGGTAATTAAGTAATTAAAAGCAATTTTCCAAAATCAATCTTGTTTTACGAAACGGAACTCCGATCCGGTAAAACCACACTCCTCCACTCAAACCCACAAAAAATGTATAATTTCTTACCCTCACTCAAACCCCAAATCAAACCAAACCAATCAAATCTGATCGATTTTTAAACCCTTTCCACCTCATAGTGGAATGAACTACATGGGTTTTGATCCTCATTCAATGGGATACATAGGCAAGCTTGGAATCTAAATCCAAGTTTCAAATCCAAATCCCAATCAATCCTCTTCCCCCTTTTATTTTCCATGTAAAATGTAAATTCATGCTTTCCATATAAATTTTAAATTAATGCAATTAGTTAATTATTTTTGGGAGTAAAGTAGCGATTTTGTGATTTCCTTAATACCCATAAGGGTTAGAGAAAATACTCTCCTTTTCTTGTGGATGTTTAAATTCCTGCTTTTATTTTTCTTTTATCTGTTTCATAATTATGCCATGCTCATGCATTATAAATTATCATTAAATACTTGTATTCATGAAATTAATTTTCAAAAGTCGAATTAAAATAAATCGAGATTATTTAAACCATAAACTTAATCCCCGAGCTCAAACTTGGTTCAAAGATTAGTGATTTTATCCTTGGGTAAATTAATTTAAGGATTAATAAATTGGAGTCAAAATGGGGTTTTCCTTAATTTTTCCATATAAATAAATTAGGGTGGCGACTCCTGAATCATTTTCAAAAATCAAAAATAAATTTTTCGAGGCAATAGTAGCTTCCAATCGTGAGCACCGAAACCCGTACCTTAACCTCCCTTAAAAATCGCTCAGCCTTTCCTTAAGGCATTTCATTATCCCAAGCGAGAAGAGGAGCGTTCGGGTGAGGCCTCACAACCATCACCTCTGTTTATTTTCTATAATCAGTATGTGATACTTATGATTATAGAGGCAGCGAGTCGCATACTGCTTGATATGTGATGTCGATACAAACACATGAATATTCATAGAATGAATAGTCAAATTGTGATGTTAGATGATAATAATATGGAGTTTTACTACTTGTCAATTATTTATCATCTAGGTCATAATAGTGCATATAATCCTTTGACTTGAAGGACACTGTATCTCATACATAGGTGGTTAGGATTTATTACTGCTTACATAGACGTGCTATTCATGTACGGATATATGGTATGTGATGGTTCTAATTAGTTATATATGGAAGTAAGTGATCGCCAAGATAGAATTCATTACCTTTAGTAAACGAGGTTAAGATCCTATGCTATCTGGTTATTCTTGATACCAAAGTTCCTGGCCAGGATAGACAGATTCACTAGAAAGAGTTTCTAGTAGGAATCTAATTAT